>MU004608.1:0-23162 GCA_010405375.1 Lophiostoma macrostomum CBS 122681
TACTATTATATATAGTTTAGATTCTAGTAGGGTCTTAACACTTTTAGACTCTTGCTTAGGTTGGATACTTGCTTGTAAAGTATATTAGTTTATTATTATACTTATATTATTAATATACTATAGGCAATTATATAGCTTTAGTAAAAGTAGGTAACTTAGTAGTATAGGTAACTTGGTAGTAGAATATATTATACTTATAAATATTAAAGTATATTTATTTATATAAATAATTTTTTTAACTTAATTAAATTACTTTATAACTTTTTTATAAATAAGTTCTATAAGCTTATAAGCTTTTATAATATAAATATTTTTAATTACTAAAGATATTCTAAAAAAGGCTATATTATTTTATAAATAGTAGTAGTATAAAAAATCTTATTTTTTTCTTATATATTTAAAAAAAAAAAAAAATCTATTTATAAATTTATTTAAATATAACTAAACTTTACTATTATAAGTAATATAGAACTATAGATCTCTAAAGAATAATAACTTAATAATAAAGCTCTTACAAGCAAAACACTACACTCTCTACTCGTGTCGTCCGTTATTGCATAACTTTGAGCCTGTGGACGCTAATTGGAACGCTAAGGCATTTACAGTCCGAGGTCCCGAATATTGGACGGCTATTATAGCTAGTCCGCACAACGTCAACCCAAACTTCAAACCATCCGAACATGAATAAAGAAGAGGACAAGAAGCTTGCGAAAGAAGAGATGGAATTGGGGGAATCTTGGAAAATCTTGGACTGCGCTGTGGAGATGTCCTGTCAGCACAGCCCCTTAGTTAAGATGACAGCAACATCCCCGCCGGCAATCATCAATCAGCCGCTCCTGGTGCCTTGAATGGGCCTTCTTGGCATCTCCACACATTCCCGTCAGGTGGTTTCTAAACGGCATGTGGCATCCCTTTTCTCCCGCCTTCCGCACCTGATTCGCTCGCTTGCGTGATTTGGACCCAACTCGGATCGTGAACATGGGGCGATAGCTTCGCCTCGGCGCTGTACGCGATGCGACGGGAGGCTGCCTTCGCTGGAGGCGCCGAGTTCAAATAAGATGGAGGCTGCTCGCGCGAAGGCGCGTGGCGGCCGCTGTCTTTTTGTTTGTCTTTGGACGTATTCACCATCGTGAACCAGACGGGGTCACGCACAGCCTGACGCCTGGTTCTTGATTGATTCCTATCTTTAATTGAAGAGACGGGACGAATACGAGCAATTGGCACACCTCGAGTCAATTAAAGGTGAAGATTGTACAGAGAGACGAGCTCGATACCGTCATACTGGACGCCTCAGCCTTGCGGATACAGGCCGTTGATCGAGGCCCGAAGCACGATAATTGATTAAAATCCGCCCCCACCGGACTCGGCCCAGTAGGCATCCATCGTATAGAAGTTGACCACCTCCTCTGTCGTCAGGCTCCCGAGCCTCGCGCGCGACCCTCATGATGAGATCGACCCTTGCGCTCCAAGCGCTTGCAGCAATAGCTGCTGCCCAGAATACCCTCGACCCAAGCTCTACGTTGGAACCTGAGCCCACAGCGACGGCAACAGAGACATCATCAGGGCCGATCAACACGGGAAGAGCGTGTAGACAGATTAGCAACTATGTGGGAAGCTCAGCAGACACATATCCCATCGTAGATGCCGACCTCGCAAATGCCTGCCTCTCTACCATACCCATCGACTCCTCCGCCGCCTCCTCAGCGCTACAAGACCTCAAGAAGCTGCTTCAATACCAGTCAACTCTTTCGTACATCAAGACGCCTCCCGAAGGCTTCTATAACAAAGGCGTGGATTTAGAGGCCGGGGTAGACGACATTGCTACGAAAGTCTCCAATAACACCTATACGAACGAGCACGACTTCGAAGATGATATAGCGCGATTATTGGCGTCGGCGCATGACGGACATCTCAACTTCATGGGGTACGCATACGCGGGAATATTCCAGTGGAGGAGATCAAGAGATATCACACTTGTGAGCGCATCGAGCGATGGGAAGGAAGTGCCGAAAATTTGGGCAGTGCAGGATTTGAACGTGACGAGTAGCGACTTCACACCAAGCGCCGTGTCGCGGATAAACGGGCAGGATGCTTTGCAGTTCTTGGTCGATGAGGCTGAATTCAGCTCCTATCACGATCCGGATACAAGGTTCAATGACATGCTGTACAAGCAGGCAGCGGACTCATACGGGACGTTTGCGAACCCGCATTTTTACCCCGGACCGAACACGAACGTGACCTTTGAGAACGGTACGTCGAACACCTATCCGAACACTGCGCTGGTCATCGATGGGTCGTCGTGGGAATCTATAACGGATGGAGACTCCATGTACCAGACGTTCATCGTACCTAGCGCCTCCTCAGGCTCCATCAAGAAGCAAAGGAACATCGTCCCACGTACACTCCAGCACCCTCGCGATCAACTCAGCCGCCGCGCTATCCCCGAAACTTACCCTGATCCTGACGTCTCGCACTCTGCTGCGGATGTTCCACTCGCTGGGTACTTTGTCAATACCTCCGCTGGCACCATTGGTGTTCTTATGGTGCAGACATTCGATACCGACTCCTCCACCGACACCGAGGAGTTCCAGTCCGTCGTCCAATCTTACATCTCGGACGCCCAGTCTCGCGGGGTGAAGAAGCACATTATCGATATACGCCAGAACGGAGGCGGCAAGGTTCTGCTTGGGTACGACATGTATCTACAATTCTTCCCGTCGCAGGAGCCACAACTGTTGTCGCGTTACCGGGAGCACACCGCTACAGACCTCCTCGGCAGCACCATTAGCCAGGTCGACGATTTTAGCGATGAGGCTGAGGGTCTCCTGTTCACCTCGCCCTTCGACTTCCGTTCATACCTCGACTCTAAGCTCAAAGACTTCACATCTTGGGATGGCATGATGCCACCTGATACATTCAACGGCGACAACTTCACGAGCCTGCTCCGCTACAACCTTTCCGATCCCCTCATCACCAGCTCCAACGTCTGGGGCGTTGGCATCACGCTCACAGGCTACGGCCCAGGTGGGCACAACTCAACCGCCACTGACCCCTTCAACGCCTCCGACATCATCCTGCTCAGCGACGGCATCTGCGCATCAACATGCTCCCTCTTCACCGAACTCATGGTCCAGCAATCCGGCGTCAAGACCCTCGCCATCGGCGGCCGGCCCTCTACCGGCCCCATGCAGCCCGTCGGCGGCACCAAGGGCTCTCTAGTCGTCGACTCCGTCTACCTCAACCAGCTCTCCTCGTACATGATCCAGCTGCTCGCCAACACGAACAGCGAAGCCAACGAGTGGTCCGACGAGCTGCTGTCCGAATCCTTCGCCATCAACGTCGCGGACGCGAGTGTCAACTTCCACGACAATATCAGGAAGGGGCTGGAGAAGGATGGCACGCCGACGCAGTTTTTGAACGATTCGGCCAGCTGCCGTATGTGGTATACTGGGAATGATTATATCAATGTGACGAATGTCTGGGCGAGAGCTGCGGAGATCGCGTTTGGGAAGGATGGTGGCTTGGATGGTGATGCGTGTGTTGAGGGCAGTTTGACTAGCCAGGATGCGCAGACGGGGCAGGGGTCGCCGACGAGTACGCAGGGAAGTGGCACGGCGAAGCCGAGTAGTTCGAAGGGCGCGGCGAGTGGTGTGGTGAGGCCGAGTGAGGGCTGGTTCGCTGTGTGGGTTTGTGGGATCATAGTGCTGGGTAGCATGGGGGTTGGGGCGAGTCTGATATGAGAAGGACTCTGTGAGGTGGAGATGGCATGTTGGCCTCAATTTAGCACGAGCTTGTTACGCTACGTATTGCATTGCATCATAACGAGGAAAAGATGGCAATGTTTCACTTGTGGTTTCCGGATACCCCATCATGTAGCTTGGGCTTCTCGTGTACGCTGTACATAATTTCTATTCAAAAATCGATCATTCTAGCGAAGTCTTCCGTGAAGATCCGTGGGGTAGCAGGATTTATCGATTGGTCAGGAATTTTCGGCTGGAGCAGCAACGTATAAAGATATCCTGCAACGTGCAGTCATCGAATCGGGTTGGGGAACATTCACAAGTTGCGGTGGCACAGTTCATTGAACACACTGTCTTTGACAATCCGAGGACCAATTTGGAAATCGAAACTCATCGAATATGTGTTAGGAGTGTCAAGAGTGTTTAAGATACCGAGCCTCTCTTTGTACCATGACTTTCGGCTATCAAGGCGCCATTGGACCCTCAACATTGTCAAGCACCCATGAGGTATTTGAGAGAAGCGTGTTTGACCAGCCCTCAGCCCATACCACCCAAATCAGCGTCCTGGCCTTCACATCTCTTGGTTCGACGCTTAAGCCCAGGGTCCGTTGAGAAAAGCTACCTGTGGGCTCGACAATTCGCCCATTGAGTACATCTCCGGCAAACGAAAGAGAGATCGAGCGTCCTGCTTCATGTACGAAAATTCCGACCCCATCCGGTATAAGCGCCTCCATACGACGCCTGTCCTCAGCGACAGCAGCCAGCAGTCGTCCAGCTGCCATCATGATCTCTCGCACTTGTAGGGATGGGGATGCGATTCTCGGAGCAGTCTGTCCCTCTCCTTCCGTTGTCTTGTATGGTTCGTCTTCGAGTACCAGTGCTCGCGCGAGTAGGATGGCCAGGCGCGTCTCCTCCTCTTGGGCATGTTAGTAAGAATGAATCTCCAGGGCACTTGAGCAATTAAGGGACATGCGTACCAGGATATCTGAACTTGTGGATGACAAAGAACGTTGCTGGTTCTTGTACCCGCCCTGTCATCAAGTCGTGCATGCGGTCAGAGTCCTTCTGGCTGAACCCAAAGCGCTGCATAATCCCCTCCCACGAGTCGCGCTTGGGTGTTGCAAGCGTCGCATCTGATGTAGACGTGGTGTTCATGAGTGAGGTGGGCGTTGACATAGCCTCGGAGTGTAGCATTCGGGTTGTGTGTGGGGTGAGAGAATTGACGTTCAAGAGCAAAGTTGGAGACACTCGGGTTGGTGAGGGAGATGTTGGCGTGTACCTGTATCCACGTGGGAGCGTAACCGGTCACCTGAGGGTGGTAGAGAGATATTTAATTCGCGCGTGACATAATGAAGCTTCCCCGCCTACAAGGTGCAGGCTTTTTCCACATATCATTTCCTTGGAGCGGAATTGTCCTAGGTATACATGTGACCTCCAGAGGTCAGCCCTTCTTCCTATAGTTGAACAAGCGACTTGGACTCCTGTAAAAGGTCGACTTCACGCGGGGTTCGCAGTCGTGCATCACACACGTGCATAGCATAACCGTGTACTTGACATCGCAGCTTCACAGCCCGAGACATCCCATTGTTCAGATTCATCAGGTAGACGTACTCTTTGTATTACTTCTACTTCCATGTCTTCTCAAGACCAAGGTCCATCAAGCATTGCATCACTTACCTCATATCTCCTCTTGTGAAGACCACGCATCATCAAGGTAAATTCACGGTTTACCTTGGCCGACCTCGCAGCAACTCTTGCTTCCCATTTACGCTCCCACTCCGCATCGACAGCTGCTAGGAGTTCCACCTTGGTGACGGGCGGGCTCAGATGTCTTGCTGCATCGAGCATACTCTCCGTGTATCGAATGTCTTCTAAAAAAAATGTATTAATCGCTGTCGCGGAAGGTACGATGAACGTGAGTCTCAGTTTACCTGGTAGCGAGACCCCTAGATGTGACCTGCGTAGTGTACGCCAAGTCATCACATCGAGAAGCTCGTTGGAGTTGTGTTGATTCATGCCGAGGGCCTGTGTGATCTCTTGCCAAGATCGATCTGTCCCTGTTGCAGGCACAGTCGTGATTGTTGTGGGTGGAGCGGTTGCTGACATGCTGCACTCCACTTGTTGTTGCTGGACGGAGTGCTGGAAAATTTGTTCGACGATAACGGACAACGAGGAGGTTCTGTAGAGCGGAGAAGTAATAGTGGGTTGGGGAATGAGCCGGGGAAGCAAGTGTTTGTTGTGTCGGTCGGGGTTAGCGCGAGTGGGAAATAACAAGGCGTGTGCTCCAGGTGACAGGGCTTCATCGAAGGTGAGATGGTCACATACGCGACACGAAATAAGGGCCGAGTATTGTCACATTATTAGCGCCGACGATTTCGTAATTGCGAAAGCTTCCAGCAGCCCTAGATTCTACGAATTTGACAGTACGCCTAGTAGACCATTCCCTCAACTAACACATATGTCGAACGGGCTCTGAAATGTTGATGGAATCGGATGATCAAGACCAAGGGCCATCAAGAAACACAGCGTCGCTTCCTGTTTCATTCCAGCCATAGGACCTGCAGTATACCTCGCGTTTTACGACCACGGCCACCGCCGCCTTGCATTCTGCCACTACAGTTCTGAGCCGGTCTTCGTAAGCGGCCATCTCATCCTGTATCTTTATGTATATGGCCTTGAACTCTGCTTCTCCGACTTCGTGCCCTGCCATTCTAGCCGTCTGATCTTCCATCTTT
This sequence comes from Lophiostoma macrostomum CBS 122681, assembly GCA_010405375.1. Taxonomy (NCBI): domain Eukaryota; kingdom Fungi; phylum Ascomycota; class Dothideomycetes; order Pleosporales; family Lophiostomataceae; genus Lophiostoma; species Lophiostoma macrostomum. The sequence continues at coordinate 6,476 of MU004608.1, forward strand.
TCGAGGACCTTGTCTAACTCAGTATTGAGTTCTCCAAATTTTTCCTCAATAATAGCATCAATCCTGTTTGCTGCCATGCTAGCTTTTTCTTCTACCTTTGGTAGTTATCGACTCCTGCAAGCGTACTGACGTGTTCGTAGTTGAGGCGGTTGCTACGACATAAGGTTGGCGTGTTCTACGAAGAAGACTGAGGACTTCGGTGCCCACCCGACCAGTCCTGCACTCTTTGATTGCCGATCTTTGAGCCCCGCTTGGGATATGCGTGAGGTTGTCTAATCGCCAATGAGCACGCCTTCATCTGATTGGAATAGCGCTATGCGGACTTATGTGAACCAGACACGAATATGTGAAGTCTCTCGGCCACGCTGTTACCGATTTGTGAAGACGATTGTACTCTCCATTCGTCGACACAATCTCAATCCGCGGAAGAACTGTGGGTGTGCCAAATGGTGCGGGTGAAATTGGATGAGCGGAAATCGCAGGACAGGTGGGGTGTTGGTGGTGTTCGCGGAAGTCGCGTAGCACAGCGTGACGTAGTTGCACAGCGCCAGAGGCAAGCGTAAACACGAATCTAGCACTGCACAACCTTGGGATATGTGTAGCTGTAAAGTTTCATGCTTTCGTTCTTGGAGATTTCATCAGTCAGTCAAGCGTGTGGGTTCCCTATACGAACCGCACTGTATCACTACTGCGCAATCGGTACCTTCATTCTACATATCTGGTCGCATACCATTGAACCCTTTTACCAACCGATTCCTTCCAATAGTCAAGACCAAGGGCCGTCAAGGAATAGCGATTGCTTTTCGATTAAATCGCCAATATCGCGAACCCCGACGCTCACGCAGCCACGGGGTATCCTGGAGTTGCTTCCGCTCCTCGAATCGTTATTCAAACCTAATTATACCCTGATGTACATATGTAACATTAATTATCTTGTATGGGGACGGAGAGGCCGACAAATTACCATCCTTCTTATCTAGAGCTTCCTTGAAATCCGCTGAGGCTCCAGGCACTGATAGGCCGCTGAACTCGAGTTCATCGACCTCTGAGCTCGCCTTTGCGGTGTTTCGTTGCTAGTTCGTAAGACATAGAGTGGTTTCCCATAACTTCTTAACATTCTGAGTTTTTAGTCCTCCAGAAAACGGTAGATACATGGACTGGCCAGGTATGCTCTTGCGCATAGAGGCGTTAAGACGCATTATCGCTGACCCCAAACACAAGTCAAAAAGAAGCTCATGTAGGTTCTGCCAGTATGCATCCCGTTCGGGAGATGTGGTCATCCTGGGTCCCCATCGAAGAGCCCTTTCCAATCAAGACCCGATAGACCTTATATAGCCTTGGCCTTACACTACATATGGTCTACAATCATCTCTCCCATCACAGTGTTCTCTCGATACTCCCGGGTCCTCAAGACCAGGGACCATCCAGAAATCCAGAGGGTGGACCGGGTGGTCCAAATCTCCACTTCCAAGAGGCGCGCAGAAGAATCCGACTAAACTTCTGCTCCATCCTCTCCATTCGCTCCTCGAGGTCAGCCAAGTTCTCTTCGTCGCTCATCCCTTCCCCAAAAGGTGTGGGTATAGACGAGGTGGTTTCCTTGGTCTCGGAGTCTCCGGTGTGTGACTCGTGATTGGCTCCAAAAATTATGGAGTTCCATGTTCTTTGTATAGCGTTCTTCAAAATTCTGAATCGCAGTGTCATCTAATTCTTTCTCAGGATCAAAGCACCAAGTTAGAAACAGTGCGAAACGTACCTTATCGGTGTAGGTCGTCATTGCAGGCTCTGGGCCAAGTACTCGACGTTCTAGCGTTGATTCGATTCGACGCTAAGATACCCAATGATCTCGTGTCAAGCTATAAAGGTTCCAAGACGACGCTCGGGATGACTCGGTCGTGAACGCGATTGAAATAGATGGTGATGCTCTAGATTCAGATCGGCTTTGAAAAGAGTTCGAGCAGTTAGACTTTCGGGATGTGGGAGCAGACGTTGTGGGAGGAGAGTGTGGGGCTAGGCCGGAATCTTAAAGGGGATTGAGGAACGTGTTCCCGATACCCTGGGGTGTCTAGGTGCGTCACGCAATCGCCCAGAATGGTTTTAACTTCATACTGACGGTGTTACCTACAACCTCTGTTACATGTCGCTGCGTACGTGAAGATGCAATAGGCGTTGTAGCTACCTTGAAAATCGCGCAAAGAAGTATGATCTGCGTGTTCCCTTGAGATTGCCTTGCAACAACCTCATGATGGCTCAAATCTGGTTGCGTCCAAACGTATGCAGAACCACGGGTCCTCACCAACAGCAATCAAAGAACCAAAGAACAAAGACTCAACAAACTGATGCTCTTACGAGCGAAAACCTACTCACTCTTTTGCAAAAACCTCGATCTAGACCAAACTCGGATCACTCTAATGCATCGATTTACCAAGCCACAAGCGACCACTTGAAATTTTACATCTTCCTCTTTGTTCTCCTAAGACCAAGGACCATCCATGAACTCCCTATCCGTGACTTCCCTCGCATGCATCCACATCTCCCACGTGTATACCATACGCTTTTGTAATGTCTCTTGAATGGACGTTCCCAGCTCTTTCTGATCTTCTTCCACTACATCTTGCTCCAGGACTACTTCGCCGAGGCCACGCTCGGCTTGTAAGCTGACAAGTGCCTGTGTTAGATTAGATGGATTTGTGCTGTTGGAAGATTTGTTGATTGGAGAGAGGAAGGACGCTGTTTGGAAGGACGATGAAGACGATGGACTCGAAGGGGTCGCGGAGCTTGGTACTCCATCTGCTGTTTTGGTGTTCCTCTCTAAGGTAATTTGGGGTTCTTGCGGGCGGTGATTGGGGCTCTTGGATGTCTTGGAAGTGGAAGAAAGATTAGGTGTAGACATCTTGCTCTTCTGTTGTGTATGTTCTGTAGGGTTGATGTAAGGTGACGGAAGTTGGTTGAAAGTGGCTGGGTATATAAGCTAATGACAGAAAATGTGTTGGAATGAACACCATGAGTTAGTGAGTCGCCGTCTCGTCTTTTCCATAATTTGAAGCCGACCACAAAATGCCAGCACCCTCAAGGAACAACAATCACATACACGTCCTAGTGCACTTCGTGCGAAACAATGAGTGAACGGAATTTAAAAAAAGAAAGGTTTTCCTGCTTGATCTTGCCCTTCGAGCCTATCTTAATATTCGAGTTCTTTTAACGTAATTTCTTTCTACCCAGATACACATTTCCACGTCTGTCTAACGTGAGCCCATCGCTCCTACCCTCCGTTGAGGCAGGAAATCCCCTCACCTTTCACGCTCAAGACCAAGGACCATCCAAAAACTCCTCAACTGGATCTAGCCTGGAATACTCGAAGCGCCAAAAAGCACGATCTATCAAGCTCATCATAATGCGTGGATACTCTTCGCTTGTGACCGTGTAAATTAGTGAACCGGGTGAGACATACATAGTCTGAGTTGAGATAGCTGTGGGTCCAGAGAGTTGGGACGAGGACGAGAGGAATGAGGATTGGGTCGTCGTCGTCGAGGTTGCGGTTTTCTGCCCTAATCGTGGGGTCCTGTTTCTTGTGGTAGGTGGTTCGATCACATCGGAGATGTCGGAGGTTGGAGGATCGGAAGCGGTACTGGCTGTAGACATTTTGCTTCTGGTGGGCCTGAATTGGCGCTTGAGACAAGGGGAGTAGTGTTGTGAAGGTAGGCGATGGACGTTGGGGAGTCAGGCAGAGGGAAAACGTGGTGAGTGAGGGCGAAGCTAGTTGCTTTGTTTGGGTACAAAATCGAAGTTTACTACGGCACGGCATTCACTTAGATCTGACAAAGCGATGACACTTCTCTTTAGATGATCGTATTGCCTTGTGTACCTTTACAGTATTTTCCTCTCTACTCTTAGAGCCGAACATGTCTCCACCACGTTGAATCAATTCAGAGTAACTCCTCTCCTCGCCAGTAGAAGTATATCGCTTCGTAATGCAGTCGCATCGATCAACCCAACCCAGCCCAACTCATTCCCTTTGAGCTTGTTCTCTTCACATACAGAGCCACCCCTCACCATTTATTTATCTTCAAGACCAAGGACCATCCATCAACGCCTCTGTATCCTCCTCGCTGCCATAGCTCATCATGAAGTCCAGGCGCCGTTCAAGCTTATCATTGACGTCCAGCACAAGACGTGTTTCGCTTGCTCTAGTACCGAGCGCGGCCAGGCGATCTAAGGAGGCTTGAAGCTGCGCTAATAGGGCTTTGACTGCGTCTGGCTCTTCTTCGGCTGACTCTGTCTGTTGTGGATGGTGGTCTTGAGATGTTGATGATGTTGGTTGTTTATCTTGAGATGGCGACGATGGGGAAGCGTTGGAAGGTGTGGCTGAGGACATATCGTGTTGCAGGCCGGAGTTGGTTTGATAAGAGGTCGGCAGTTGAGTGGTAGCAGATATGAATTTGAGATTCGGAGGTTGAGATTTTGGGGGTTCGAATCTGGTTGTGAGACTCTGGAGTGAGATTCTAGGTTGAGATACTGGTGTGAGATTCTGGGTGTGGGATTCTGGGGGTTGAACAGCACTTGAAGATGGAAGTAATTTATTGGGGCCGAGAACGTAGACTCGAGCACTCTGCAGTGATTCGGAGGCGCGGTGGATGAGTTTAGGTGATAGTCGGATGCATTTTCCGACTCATCGTGACTTACATGTATCGAGGTCAATTGTAGGGAGAATTTCAAAGTTTCAGGCCTGTTGAAACTTCATCGTTTATCGCATGTACATTCCCATTCTGTACCAGCACTGTTATCACGTTCTGTAACCCGATGTGACGCCAGGACACCAATACCATTCTCGAAAGGAGAAGAGTTTCGTGCTCTCGAGAAATTCAACCGTTGTAAAGCCTCATGAATACCGGACTGGCCTGCTCCTCCTCCGCTATGATCCTCCGCTATGATCCTCCCTCGTCTCTCCTCCCTCCCTCCATTCTCAAGACCAAGGCCCATCCATGAACCTGTTCATCTTTTTCATTCTCTCTCCCACTCGATACCTGGAGGTGTATATCTCGCGTTTCCCCCGCCATTCCCAGTGCCTAGTCTCTTCTTCCAAGAGCCTGAGCACTTCAGTCAATGCCTCATCTTCCATCTCTGCTATCCGTTTTTTTTCTTGTGTCTGTTGCCAATACCTTTGGTAAGATGCCCCAGGTGACGGGAAATGTAGCCAGTCGCTAGGAGACACATGTGCGGATGAACCGGTTTCAGGTTTCATGGTATCGGAGGCGGAAGAGTGGCGTGGAGATTCAGATGTGGGTAGTTTGGCCTTGGGTTGTTGTTTTCCAGTCATCGGGGGTTGTTTTGTTTCGCCGGTGGAAGCTTGAGGTACCGGCGTGGAAGTCTTGGAGGATTTGGGTCGACACTTTTCGTTTCCGTGTTCTGTGGGCGGGAGATTCATCTTTGCAGCATGCTGTTCAGACATTGTGGTGTTGTGGTTAGGGTGAACAGTTCAAGGTTGTATTGGGAAGTTTGTTGTAGTTGAGTCGAGAAGTAGAAAATTGGTATGAAACGAGTGGTTTATAAGCCGAGCTATAGATTTCCTCAAGCTCACGATCTATGCGTTCTGGAATTTTACTTCACGATACTCTATGCAACCTACCATAGGGGCGTCAAGTGTTTCTCCGGTCGATCAGTACGTCGCCCAGATAGTCTTAGGTAGTAGAGCACTTCTGAACCCTTTTACTATAGTCCTGATTAGTGTTGATTATTGATAGAGGAGCCAGGAAATCGCTTAACGCCCCTGTGGTAGCACCTTGTGTAGTATCCAGAAAGATGGCTGTAATGATCTCTCATTTCTATCTCCATGTACCCGGAAATGGCCAGTCCCAGAATATGTTCAGGTATAGTTCCGGGTTTCCTTCCGCCAAACTTTTCGAACCCGTACGCCATCATACCTCTTGCACCCTGGTACAATCCAGCTCATCTAAACTTTCCCCATCTCCGTTCCTCCCCACTGTTCTCATCCTTAACACCAAGGTCCATTCCTGAACGCCTTCTTCCAGTTACCCATGGCCTTTGATTCCACAGCTTCTGCGATACATTGGGCCATTCTTCCCCGCCTTGGGATGTTGTACGACCGAGGAGTTGTGGCAAATCCGCTGTTAGCAGGAGGATAATGTCCAGGATATTGATGTGAAGTATAGTGGCTTGTTCCTGCGTGTGTAGGTTTTGAGCCGGCGGTTGTAGCTGTTAACTTTGCGTTTGTTATGGTGGTGGGGTGAGGATCGGCGACGAAGGTGAATTTGGGTGGTGCCGAGGGTGAAGAAGAGGATGCTGGTTTGGCTTTGGACTTTGTTGAAGAAGAGGAGGATGGTTGTGGTCTTGGTGAAGACATATCGAGCGCAGGTGTTGTATGATTGCCGAGAGTGTCAAGTTGAGGTTGTTGTCCTATAAAGACCAAGGAGAAAGAAAAGACCAAGAGCTCTACTAGCGGATTTATAAAGCACCCAGGACTGCCGAAACAGGCCACCTACACCAAGAAACAGTGAGATTGATGTATGCCGAGCAATCACCTCCAAAGTCCCCTACCTCATAGCCCATACCTCCCTAGCACCAAGGACCACCAATGTATCCTGCCTTCCATTTCTCCACAGCCTCAAGCTGGCGCGTGATATGGTTGAAGTCAGCTGACTGGATAATGGGTGGCGGGGTAGAAGTGAGAGCCAGACTGTCAATAGTAGACCCCAAGCCTTGGCTACTCGCAAATGTAGAGGTAGATGTAGTTGCGTAGTTTGCGTTGTTTGTGGTGCTGGCCATGATCGTGGGAGACTGGTGTGGGACTGCGGGTGTAGAAGTTTGGGTTGAAGTCGGTGTAGGAAAATGTGTTTGTGTCTGAACTGGGTGGGGTGTGGATGGCGGAGGTGGTGGCGACATGTTGGTTTCTGCTGTCTTGTTTAGGGTTGGAGCGCAAATACTGCATGCCCAGGTGGTAACATTCAAAGGATCCTGCAGGTGAAAACCGTTGAACTTGGAAATGGCAAATGTTTATAGTGACTGAACAAGGCAGGAGCGAACAAAATACGCATTTATCACGACGATAATTCACCTGGGGATGTGCATTCTATTTTCCCAGCCTTTTTCTTTCCCACTATCTACCCTAGGTATTGCTCCGACGTTCTTGTACTGAGCTGACGATATCCGTCCAACACAAATCCATCCACAATTGCCCTTCTCCAGTCCCGAAAATCCCCGCACTCCTTAACACACAAACCCTCTCAACCCGTCCCACACCTCAGACCCAAGGCCCTCCCAGAAACCCATCGACTTCATCACCCCGCGCATACCTCGCTATCCATTCTCTTTCCAACTAGGCCCACTTCCACATAGCCGCTCGATACCGCTGGTCTGCATTGTCCGCAAAAAGCTCTCCCAGCTCCTCATCGGTGAGAGTGTGCCCACTCGCATTCAACTGGTCTTCGGTGAGAGGCTTCAGTCTTGTTGACATGGAAAGCTTCTCTAAGGACTTATCCTCATTGGTGAGAAGGTCTGGTGCCATCATCTCGTCTTCTGGAAGAGGGTGGTTGGCCGTGGACTTGGGAAGCTCTTCTGGCTGCTCATCAGCGACAATGCCACCATTCAATTCGTGTCCAGTGGGAACGTTCTCCGCCTCCTCTCCGGTGAGAGGATGCCTCTCTGTCTTGGTAATCAAGCGCAGCTCCTTCTCAGCGATCGAAGGGTAGTTATCAAAGATAGCGCTGGCATTCTGCTCCATGGAAGTTCTAATGAGATCGTGACTACCCGTGGCCACGAGTGGAGACTGGTTCTGTGTAGACGTTGTGGTGGTCGATTTGAGTGTGGGTGTCGACGAGATAGCCATATCCTTGTTTCCAGTAGAGAGGGTGTACGTATATCGTTGCAGGGCGGCTCGTATGTAACGATGTGAACGTGTCGTGTTGTATTGGATTGATCGGTTCAAGACTGAGCGCGTAAACAAAAACCCCTGCCTACCGTGAATCCCCCTCCACTCTCCACCATCCTTCCCTATACCTTCCCACCTCATCTAACCTGCACACACCCTCACCCTTTCCCGCCCCAACACACGAGAACCACCCTACCTAGACCCCTACCTAGACCCCCACCCCCACCCTTCACGCCCACCTTCCCACCCATTCTAAGACCAAGCCCCATCCATCAACGCCCTAACCTCACCCCCCGACGCAAACGAATACCTCTGGCTAAACGCCCTGCGCAGCCGAATAGCATCCCACCACGCCTCTCGTCTCGGCCTATCCGCTTCCCAACGAGCAGCGTCGCGCGCCCTGCGCAGGCACTCGGCGCACGAACACGCCTTCCCAGCTGCAGTGTTTGGATGCCAGGGCTTTGTAGTTAGACGCCCCTCCTTCACCATCCAACGCTTTCTCGGTGTACTCGTGGAGTGGCCCTTGGCGTTTTGGGAGGAGTTGGGCATAGGGATAGGGGTAGGAGTGGTGGTTTGCGATGGTGAGGGGTTGGGGGGGAGGGGAGTGGTTGGGGGGTGGGATGCAATTTGTGTGGGGTCTGTGGTGGTAGTGGTGGTGTCGTGTGTGGTTCGGCTTTGATACCAGATGAAGACGCTTTCGGCTGCATATCGGGTCTTGTGAATATCGATGTGGATGTGGCGAAATGCTTGAGTTGGTAGGTAATAACGGTGGGTATGACGGGAAAGAAGTAAGTGCATATAGCTGTTAACTTCAAGGGTACTTATTTGCAGTGAGCTCAGACCGTAGCTTGCTTGGACTGCCCGTTCCCTCACGCGTGATCGCATCTGAGCCTTTTCCGCAATAGCCCCAAGTACTTCATGCTAAAACCCACCCCCTCACACCCAACTTCACCTTCCCACCCAAACTAAGACCAAGGCCCGTCCAAGAACGAGTCGACATTCTGGGTAGACGCGAATTTGAACTTCCAGATGATCCGGTTCCCCACTTCTGCCTGCCTCCGAAGCGATATCAGGCGCCTATGATCTTCCAAGACGACCTCGGCATGCCGTGAAATTACTGAGCGCCCGTGGCTGCTTGTAGATTCCAGCGAAGACCTTTCTGCCGTCTCGTTTGCACACGTAGATGTTGCAGAGCTCTGTGTGGGCTTTTTTTGCGGATGCCGTCCTGTCGTCGTGGGCGGAGAACCGGAAGTGAAAGAAAGGGCCTCTTGGTTGCCATGCTTCGAGCTTTGCGCAGCCTCGTTGTTTTGTCGGGAGTGAGGTTGGGAGGATGGTGCGGATGCAGATAAGCGTTCCATGTTGTTTCTCGCGCTCATGCCGTCGTCATCTTCGGTAGATGAGCGTTTGCGTTCGCTACCCGTAACAGGCGTTATGACCTGTGGAGACATTGTGAGTGATGATCCGGGCGTGGAGGTCGGATGCAAGAGTGTGAAGTGTTGGTGAGAGTAGTTATAGCCGCAGACCAGTACGTAGCGGTGAGGTGAGGTGAGGGAAGCGCGACAGGAGTGCAGTGAAAGCACAATTGGACTGCAGCCTGGGAACCTGGCTTATCGCTCCTGCAGGCCCCGGAACTCTACTTCGAGGTGTGGAAAACCATCACTTCTTGATCCCAACAACAACCAAATTGCGCGGACTCAAGCCATACTCAAACACAGGTTCGACCCACGCTTCCTCAACCTCCTCCTGTTCTCTCAACCACAGCCACCGATCCATCACAATGACCGCCTCGACAACGCCCGCGCTGAACGCCATCAGACTCCACATGATCGCCAGTTCCTTCTTCTTCTCCCAATACGCCTCCTCATAACCCAAAATGTCGTCGTCAGTGAGTCCTTCCAATTTGCCCTTGATAAATACCGGATCGACCTCGCAGAATGAGTTTGGCGTTGTGAGCTTGGCGATGGCGGCTCTTGTGTAGGAGAGGAAGTCTTTGTACGCAAACTTGCGCAGTGTACCGATCGTGAGCGGGTTGTTGTTCGTGCCGTTGGAACTGAGGCCAGGGCCACGAGATGCGGAGGCGATCTTGCTCGTTGTGCCTGACGCAGGCACGGCGCCGTCGACAAGGGCGTCGTCGGTGACTGGTGCGGACACAACTCCTCGGTCCAGGAACATGCGTTGCAGAAGTGCGCGGTAGAAGTGCCGTGTGAAGAAGAGCTCACTGTCCGCTTGACCCCAGTTGAAGGGCGCTTGGACAGCCATCATGCGGGCGGTGATGTTTAGGCGGATGCCTCGAGGAGGATCGAGTTGGTTAGTAGAGCCATTAGACCACTCTGTTGAATTGTGAGGAAGTGGATACTGTGTCATATGTTCGGACATGGGAAAGCCGTTCGGATCAAAGGCGTTTGAGGTTGAGGTCAGTCGAGGGTGGTTTGAGCGGAGCGTGGGTAGTTTAAAGGTCGGAGGGCCGAGGCGCTCTGTGACAAGGTTGTAACAACAGCCCACCATAGCCACAGCTGACACTGCGGGATTGAGGAGAAGTGAACGCAATCCGTGGTGCACCAGGTTACCGCAGGAATGCAGAGAGATGACCATCAGGTTTGGCTCAGCTGTTTTGGGCACAGTGTCAAGCTGTGTAGGCTCATCCACAATCTTAGAAGTAGACCCCGTGTCGGTGCCCTCCACTTTGGATGCATCAAGGATCTGATCGACCACCGGGCTGAGATCGCCGTCCTTGATGATGTGTTCCACGTACTGCACACTGCCATGACCTTCAGTGTAGATTTGGAGTGTTGTTGTGGAAGTTCTGGCCTTGGGGTCAGTCTGGCCATTCTGTTGGGGTGCCGAATCCAAGCTGGGTGCTGCAGTACTCGATACAGGCGTAATGGCTGGCGAAGTCGAGCAACCGTTTTCGTCGCAGCTCTTCGTAGATTCTGCCTCTTCCTCCTTAAGGGATGACACATTGTCAAACTCAGTTGGGGCAAAGCCTTTGGTTCTACGTTTCTTCCCCAATCCTATCCGCTTGAGTCCTTCCTTTTCAAGTCTTGCCCGATACTCCTTCTTGTTCCTCATGACCAGTGGTTTGGGGACAAGTTTGGCCTGCACGTCCATATTCTTGGCACCCTCAATATTGTGTTGCTTGCTCTCGACAGCAACCATGTGCTTAGAATACGGAGGTGCAGCAAGTGCACGGCCAAGGTAGTTCTGTCCCGAGCCAAAGTCGACAAGATGCGTAATCTCCCGCTTGCCACGAGCTGCAATGTCTGTGGTAAGGTTATCCACGTATCGAGCGAAGTGATTCACTTCGTGTACCTTCTTGACCTTCATGCCGATGGCGATATGGCGAGCTATGCTCTTGCTAGAGCGATTGGCTTCAGCATTGCGTGGGGTGAAGTCTCGGCCAAGAAGATGCTTGCGCACGTCCTTGATATACTGGAGGAGGTCTTGAGGAGGCTGACAACCGCCACGCCACGGAGCATTACTTCCCTCCGTCTCGGCTTCAAATTTCCGGAGGTCTTCTCTCATTAGTAGGTCTAGAATATCTGTGACCTCTCGGTCTTTGAACCACGTCCGCCATGTTTCAGGCAGAATGGTGGAATACAGATCCGGCTCCCGAGTGTAGAAGTCTAATATATGGACTCCGCCGCACAATGTCTGCAGCAGCCATGAAGAAGTGGTGAAGTTTAGCAGAGAGTCCACGTATGCTTCCACGTTGTCGAATTCGACTGGGAGCGGGAGTGGGCTATCAGGACCCATTATGTTACAATTGTCATGGAGTAGGGCCTCAGAGAATCAGAAATGGTCTTTGCAGCTGGTTTCGGAGTAGATGGGTGCTCATTGGTGAATGACCAAGATGCCAGCAGTAAAATTCGGATGGTCTGTGCACGTCACGTGCAAGTAGCTCACCCCCGGGGCCGGTTCACGTCTGTGTCGAACGCTGCCTCCGCTCGACTCCGTCGCCTTTATCCAGCAGCAACCCGGTACGCGATAATAACAGGACGCCCTCGGGGCTGCATCAGGCAAGATGATGTCCGGATCAAACGACGAAGACCCCTTCTTGCAGGTCCAAGCGTGCGTACCTGCATGTGTTTCCGGCCTTCGAGCGTCGCAACTGACAGATGCCCCAGCGACGTCCTGTCGGCGCTGAACACCACACGTCCCTTGTTCGCGTCATACCTGCGCATCCGCTCTTCCGCCTCCTCTCCGAATTCGCCCGAGCTACGAGAAGCCCGCAGCGAGCTCGAATCGACGCTGCAGGAGCTGAGCCAGGATCTCGAGGACCTGATAGAGAGCGTCAAGGCTGTCGAGCACGACCCGTACCGCTTCGGGCTCGAGATAGATGAAGTCGAGCGCAGACGGCAGCTGGTGAAAGAGGTCGGCGATGAGGTTGAGAACATGCGCGAGGAGCTGCTGCACACGGTCCATAATGCGCAGAACAAGGGCAAGGGAGCCGCCAACGGCGATGCATTGCCAGACCCTGATTCATTCGAGGATGATGACCAGTACGCCGCCTTCGAGCAGGAGAGGCAGATGGAGATGATGCACGAGCAGGACGAGGCACTCGATGGGGTGTTCCAGACCGTGGGCAACCTCCGTCAACAGGCCGACGACATGGGCCGCGAGCTCGAAGAACAGGGCGAGCTGCTCAACGACGTTGACCAGGTGGCCGACAGAGTGGGCGGAAAGCTCCAGACGGGGCTCAAGAAGGTGGGCTGGGTCATCAAGAAGAATGAGGGTAAGTAGTTGCGAGCTTGGCCTGCACGCCTTCCACTAACCCATAGACAGATCGCTGGTCCAGCTGCTGCATCGCCCTTTTGATCTTCGTCCTCATCCTCCTTCTCGTACTTTTGCTTATCCTCTGAGCGACCAGCGCCAACCTTTGCGCCTCCATCGTTCCTATGGGCACTAAACAGCCACGATATGAGCTATGGTGGCCTCGTGCACTCCACTGCCAGTCGTCCTCCGAGTGTTCTTCCTGGATATCGAGCGCAGTAACAGAAGCCCATGAGTAAGAGAGGCACACCACATGCCATCACGATCCTCTGCAGTGGCCCGAGCGTCTCGCTGCAAAAGAGAGTGCACTTTCTCCTTCCCCAACAAAATTACTACTTTCTCTTGGAACCGCTGCTTCTTGCATGAGAATCCACATGTAAAATCCGGATATCCACAAGCCGCGCCGCTGTGTTACGCGGTATTCGCGTCCGATGGGGCTGTGATTAGTGGGCAGCATTGCAATGCGATGCGGATAAGTACCTTCATCACTACATTTAACACAACCGGTCCGATTGGTATCAGAGTAGAAGTGTATACGAAGCCGCGACAGTTGCCATTACCTATGCCGAGGATCGGTTGGCATCGCCGGGATCACTGGTTGTCGGGGAAATAAATCAATGCGGCTATGCAGGTACATCCCTGGCATTGCGTCGCGACTTCACGATGTAGCACCAAACCTGCAATCTTTCTCGAGCACCTTCTCAGACGCTCCACTCCGACCAATCCAACTGGGAGCCCATCTATGTCTTTCAGCACTGACGAGTGCGAGTTTGCGTTATAGCTAAATTTGGTCGTCGTAGATTGTTCTACTTGCAAAGCGAGGAAACACCACGCTCATGCGCAGCCACATCCTGGCACATTCCTCACAATGTTCTTTGCGCAACATTCTTCGCAATCTAATCTTCTTTACCATGTTCATGGTACTCATCTCATTTTTGGTCGTACCATTCAATTGCTAAACTTCTGCTCCCATCAAGTCCTGAGACATTGCTGGTCGGAGACCGCCTTCAGGCAGAATACTGAGCTTCGTTCCAGCTCAACTCCACCCAGTATCGGATGCCATATGGCTCCGTCTGCTTCTGAATAACAATTCCTTCTCTTCGTCATGAGCTCTTTGGCAATCTAATCATCTTCGCGATGAGCCCGTCATTCGCTTCTTTCTGCATTGGAGGCTGTCACTCGTTTTCGACCTTTGCCTTTGCCGTCTTCCTTCGGTGTGATCGTCCGAGTCTGGGCAGGTGACTGGGCGCTGTCACCTCATGGCTGGCTCCGACAGCAGTGGTGGTGAGGCTAAACAGCTGCCAAAGCCCGAGACCACGCTCCTTACCATCAAGATCCGGACCAGAGTCCCTCGGCGACAACTGACCTTGGTCAGCATAACAGTGTGTCTCAACGTCTTGCTATGGAGTTCAATCCTTGTCATGGTGTCGTCTCTCTATCTGATTGCATCTGACCCCGATGACACCACCAACACTCCAACTGAAGTCTTGACTATACTATCGGTATGTACCCGCGCGTCGCTATACGACCTGTCATGCTGATCAGACCAGTCCCTCGTTTCAATAGCATACATTGTCGTACACACCATCTTCTCATTGAAGCAGAGAATATGGAGACACCAAGGAAGACACCCGTCGATCGTAAAGAAGACATCCTATGTTGCTGTTCGCTTCTCAGTCACTCTGTGTATCCTATGGCTCCTAACATCCGGCTGGAACCTCATCACCGTTGCCCGTCAGCCCGTATGTCTGCCTGAAGCGCCAGGCCGTCAAGGCTGGGAAGCTGGGACCACGTGTATGATAGGTCGAGCTGGCGTTGCCATGTCGTTGATAGCACTGTATGGGACTAAAATATCTCCCTTCCCTGCCCTTTCTAACCTTTCTCGTCAGATTCGCTGCATGCTCCCTCTTCGGCCTTCTCGCTACTGTCCGCAGGCCTTTCGAAGCCCACGTCTTCAAGCACGGCTACCATCACCACCGCCTACCTCTGAACCCCACCCCTACCCCAGGTGTATCCCGCCGCCCATCACCATCCCGCAGCGCATCATCCAACTCGGAAAAGTACCGAGGCGGCCGCATCTCCGTATCCACGCACCGCAGCACGCCCTCCAACTTCTCCAACACAGACGTCGACACCATCGACCTAAACTCTCACTCGCCCCCAACACACCCATCCACCATCCTCGCCCCCTCCCCCATCCGCACAATCACCACCGGCATCTTCACCTCGCACGCCGCACCACCACCACTCCCCGCCGCCTTCGTCCCGCAACGAAGCACATCGGTCGACCTGCCCTCGCGTCCACCATCCACCTTCGCCGGCCCCTCCCTCCCCATCTTCCACCCCTCGGCATCCTCCCACCACCTCCCAACGCACCACCTCGCACCACCCCCACGCATGTCCGCGCTCGTCTCGCCATCGGGCTTCGTCCCGCTGTCCATACCCGCGCAGTACACGGCGTCGGCGTGGAAAGCTGTTCATCCGCCTTTACCCTCGCCTCTGGGTCCTAATCCATCATCGTTGTCGTCGTCGTCGATAGCGCCGGCGTCGAGGTCGTATACACATCTGCCCCTGCACCACCGCGCATCGTCGGGAAACCTCAATTTGAATGGTCCAGGTGGCTATAATTTCAGCTACAGAAGCCGGTACAGCAGGTCCTCCATCAGCCTGACGCGTCCGTATCGTCTGAGTTCGACGCCCGCGAGTTTGAGTGGCGCGTTGAGTAGTCGGAGTGCGTCGACGGGACCGGAGGAGGGAAGGAGGAGTAGGAGTCCTGGCTCGGCATCTGCGTCGAATTCGGCTTCGAATTCTGCGTCTGCGTCTGCGTCTGGTGGCGCGAATGCGAATGCGAACGCAGGTGTGCATGGCAATATGAGTACGGCGGAGAAAGAGAAGTTGGATTCGGATTCGAACGCTATCGCGTATGCGATTCTCAATGGGACGAAGATGCCAAGGCCAGGCCACGAAATCGTGAACAAGAAGTCGCGTGGTGGTACTGCTGCTGCACAGGGGCAGGGCCAGAGTCATGGGAAGGGGAAAGGGAAGGCACCAGCGCAGGGCCATATACGCCGTGCCAGCGCGCCTGCAGATACCGTCTCGGGCGCTATCGAAGAAGGGAGAAGGCGCACGAGGATGGAGTTGGGGTGGAAGCCGGAGGGTTGGAAAGCGGGTGTTGCGTCTGCTGGGCCTATTGCTAGGCCTCTTCCGCAGGTACAAACCCAGCATCCCACACATGCTCCTGCAGCACAGCATCTAGCACAGATCCAAGTCCAGACTTTGCCTCAGGCCCCGAAGTCGGCAGTCAAAGACAAAGACAAAAGACGAGAAAACCAAGGTCACAAGACAGCTGCTACCAAACCGGCCTCCGCAAACAGCAATACCATTCTTAGTCCCAGACCCAGCCCAGAGAATGAAACTGGAGAGGGCGAGCGCAATCTGCGCGCGGAGATTGAGATGGAGTTGGACAAGCGCCTTGTCTCATCCTACTCCCCATCGCAATCCCAAACTGTCCGCAAGACGAGTTCACAGAGCACGAGCACGATATGGGCCAGTCCTACATCCAAAGCGCTTAAAGACCCAGAGAACGGCGCAGGGAAGAGGAAGACGACACTGGATCAGCACAAGGCTGGGTTTGAGGAGGTGAAGAATAAACCGCTGCCGCGGATCGCTGCGCTGTAGGAGTCTGGGGTTTGGAGGTTGGTTTAGGGTTGGATGGGGTAGGCTGGATGGGGTAGGCTGGTGTTTGGCGTGTACGGAATACGGTCTTATGATCAGGTCTAGGGATTGGAGTCAGGATACGGATACGGATAGGTTAAGGGTGTCTTGTGTCTTGTGTACCATATCATATCACAACGTGTCGATGGACCGATGGGTGTATTACTATTACTTCTTCAATCTTCAGTCTTCAGTTCTCATACCTGCGTAGTTCCAAAGCAGGGCAGCATAGAAATGCCGTCTCTCGCTCCCTTCCACCTCTTCCACCTTTTCTTTTCACCTCTCCCTCCCCTCCCTACTTCTCCCATCACCTCCACCCCC
>MU004609.1:0-22722 GCA_010405375.1 Lophiostoma macrostomum CBS 122681
GTGACTACAAAGCTCGAGTGTGCGGTTGTCGCCCAATGAAGTCTCGATGCGTGTCTCAGCGATATCTCGTTGGGACATTGGGCCTCGGACCAGCGACTTACCATCGAACAACCCCAGAACTTGTTCTTTATCGTGACTGCGGAAGCGCAGAACAACCATATGCGAGTTCCGTTACCGCTGCATATTCAGTCTGATCCTGCATATTCAGTCTGATCCTGCATATTCAGTCTGATCCTGCATATTCAGTCTGATCCTGCATATTCAGTCTGATCCATCCAGTCTCCTTTCAAACTGACGCTCCTTGACCCAGTCCTTCACACAGGTTGGTTCTCCATATAGGTGGATAATTGTTAATGTGATTGCGACGTATTCTGCGATCGCGAGAGAGAGCTTGATCACCCCGAGTATGTCGACGGAGTCAATTCCTCCTAAGGAGTCATGTTTAGAGCCGTTCGATCACAGTGTACATACACATTCCGAGCAAAGCCGATTTCTTGATCCCATCATGTACACACTGTTCTTTGGACTTTGGACAACACGCTCCCCTGCGTCTGCCGCCTCGAAGACGACAGAAGCGAGCGAAGTACACCTTGTCACTCTCTCAGGCTCTATTTTAGTGGAAACTTCCTCATTTGCAAGTGAATCGTTCAAGATTGGTTTGGAGGCGGGCTCGGGGTAACGGTATGCTAGTGAGCAGGCTCATGTGGTTCTTTTCCGCTGTTAGTTGAGTCTAATTTCAGCATGCCAAACGAGATTATAAGATAGATAGAAGGTGGGAAGACTAGCTTTACTATTCATAAACCTATTTCAATTGGTTGGTCACCTGCATCTTCTTCTAGAACTTCATATCCCCCTAGCTAGGCCCTAGTCTGTAATAACTCGGCTTAGAGATATTAAATACCTACCTCGTGCGAGATTAGACAAGCTACATATTGCAACAGCACAACCTTTGGCACTCCCCTTTAGCCGGCCCGAATAGAGGTCTATGTCTTCCCCACTTGGATTTATGACATTCGCCTGCCTTCGCAAAGCCTCGAGTTTTCTTCTAATACGCCAAGCAGTGCTAATGAACTTTCTAATACAATGAGCCGGCTTGAAAATGTTGTCGAACGCAGGTATACAATCCCTAGTCTAGACCCAGGAAGTATGTGGTCCCTCTAAACTAATCTACTGAGTTGAGTATTAAGTGCTGATAAGATGGAGGGAGAGGGGTCTGCGCTATAAGAGGTTGAAGCGGCTGGGCTGATACACTGTTCATAAGTTCCTGGAAAGCGATCGTGATCGAGAGATGGGTTCGGCTTGGTGCTCACGAAGTCGTGAAGACCTGGCTCTTTCTAGTACTCTTCCTCCTTTCTCCTCCCCACCTTCCGCCTTCCGCCCATTATTTTCCTCTTCCCCTTCCTCCATGGATGGACTTGTATTGCCTACTCCATGTATCCTTGGCGTACTTTAGCCATCTCTTGACTTAACGTGAGCGCACCGAGGCAAGCTGGACTTTCGTCTTTGGACACCACCACACTCTCAACCGATCGCTATCTCTTCAACTACTCTATTTAATACACCCTCTTTGTGAAGGTCCAAACTCAATGTGGGAAGCGGAGCGGCTCTTCTACAGGCACTGCGCGTAACAAGGCGTGTGTGTTACGAAAGTGATGAGTTCCATCAACAAGGCCGCGCAGGTTGAAGCTATATCATGTTTTGCAGGCGGCATCTCGAGATCAGCTAACCGAAGAAGGCGAACGTGTTAAGTTTGTCAGTCGAGTGAACGGCTGGTTGTGAATAGTTGAGAGGGACCGACACAGAGTCCCAACTCCCGGTCGTCAATACAAGAGGTCCTGTGAGGTTTACGTCACGGATTTTGGCCAGATCCTCCTCTTCTTCCGCGGGTTCGAGATATGCTAATGACATGTGCTCAGAGGTGTGGAACCTGTTGGTGTCGGTGAGAATGACATCGCTGCCCACTTCAGACAGAGCGACGTGGACTTTTGACTTCGTCGTGTGCTTTTAGATCTCGGTTGCGGAAGAGCCGATCAATGGGCAGGGCGGCAACGAGGGAATCGCGACGCAGACGCACTGAGTTCTGGGAAGGCTGGCAACGGGCGCCATGCCAACTATTCACGATCACCGCCTTCACGCACGTCCAGCAGCGATATCGTGCTGGAGAGTACGAGCGGACAGCTCGAGAAAACGCCAGAAACGAGTGTGAGCGTTAATTGATTCGGCAGGGAAATGCAGCTCTAAGATTGTGGACCTACTTGGAGGAACCAGCAGCCTTGGAGGCAGCGGGAGTTGCAGGAGCAGAGTGAAGATCATCGACCGATTGCGATGAAACGCGATCTAACGCTCCCAGCTTCTTGCAATCCTGGTGCGATCATTTCGCCCATTACCACGGACAGTAGTTGGGATCTCAAATTGTTGTAAACAACTGTCCGTACTTATTCCTCTGTTTGTATCCCCGTGCCAGGACGCCCAGATCCGCCCACCATGGTGGACTTTCCACCCGTACAAACCAGCCGCTGAGGTTTGAGACATCTTCTCATCTGGTCGATCGACGCAATTAGCATGCTTTGTCGCAAACAAGAGGCCTCGGATAGTGGAAGGTAATATATGACTGGGGCTCCAGAAGTGGATCTCTGTAAATGCACCTCTTTCGGGATGTAGCGCGAATTTCCATATTGTTACACTGGGGATGCATTAACGAAGCGGTTTCAGTTAATGATGGCGATGAACCAGCAAGAGACAACAACATGCTCGCTGGCTGCTGAGAAGGCTTTCTCCTGCCACTCTTCTTTCACGTTTCTCCCATCGTCCTCATCCACCAAATGACTCTCGCTAAGTGGGAGAACACTGAGAAGCTGGTCATGTTTTCAATGCGTTTTCCCCGTTGACAGCCATTCCACGAAATGCGAGCGCACCAGGCTAGGCCTGACATCTCGAATTTCCGTTCGCCGTTGTTGGGAGACAGCTCGCCGCAAAGCGCAGCATCATCGCGACCCACGACCCGCTTGCGACGCAGTCCTCTCTCATCTAGCTCTCTTACTAAACCTATGCCTGGAAGGTTGACGGTCGTGCAGGCTGCGAGCGGGATGAGGAGTGCGTAGAGGATCTTCCGCGTGTTGGTTCACGAAGAGCACGGGGGCTGGATGAGGAGTAGCAGCTCTGTGAAGATGGCGATTTTGACGAGCGAAGCGGGCGAGGCTTGGACTTGGGGGTTCATCACATTGTGGGAACCCGCGAACTTGGTCATGATCATGATACGGATGAGGTCACAGAGCGACGAGAGAGGCAGTGAGAAGAGCAGATTCGACGAGCAGAGAGATAAATGATACATCCTTCCATGTCCACCTATCCTTTGAGCGCATTCACGAAGCGTGTACGGTAGTTCTTGCGAACGCGCCAGCAGACGACGACGAAGAGCTCAAAGGGAGTGGGAAAGAGGACGGCAATGAAGCTTGAGCGGCTGAGGACGTCTCAGGGTGGATAGGGAACGCCAATCGCCACTTCGCAAATTTTTTCTTTGGGAGGCAGAGGACAAGGTAAGCTCTCTTGCCTGGATGAATCCGTACGTCGAAGCGATCACCCAACCTCGTCACAGGTACTACTCCGATTACGTCCTTGTGACCGCAATGGTTCCCATCATGGCCTTATCTCTGGAGACCGCCTCCAAGATTTCAGAGTCAAGGAACCGGGTGGCCTGCGTATTTTGCTCAGCCTCAAGCTTGACAACGATGATGATGGCTGGCTTCATGGGCGCCGAGAGCTTCCGGACGCCAACACCTCTACGATACATTCCACCAAGATGTGGCCTTTCAAGCTGTAGTCGGATCCATCACCTTCCTCACGACCGTCAACCGAGCAGACCTCTTTCACCCAGTCAGCTTGCGCCAGACATGACATTCTCCGGAGCCCTTCCCTAGAGAATCGTAATGCAGCGATTTTGTGGTCCGCAAAAGCATCAGGCCTACGTGGCTCGAAAGCGCTGAGGTGACTGATAGTACGGCAGCGTTCAACAATGCTACTCATATCCTGCGCCCAACAATGATCTTCCAGCAGCGAGTGACAGATAGCATGTCAACACCAATCCCAAATGAGTAATTAAAGAAGTGGCGTCGGGATTCTTGATCGGGTATTTAAGCCAAGTGACTGTGTGTCCAGACCAATCGGAACAGGTGAGTGAGCGGGCACTATAGACTAGGTCAGTAATAGCTCAAGGCTAACATCGGAGCTGATCGGCAATATAGATACGACTGGCGATCGTCACACTGGATAGACAGACACCATCACCTTTCCGGCTGGTATTTGACCGTGGAACTGCCACAGCTTCGAGCTGCGATGACGGCATGAGTCACTGCTCGAAACGATGGGTCGATGCCTATTGCCAGCACAAAAGGTCAGGCACGTACTGTCTGTAGTGGCTACATCACCAGTTGTAGATTCGGCCGCTCCGGCATCGCGCATTCACTATCCCATCCGGACTCAACATAAGCCATGCACGGCTTCAATTAGCCCCATCGTATACCTACTACAACCCGAATGTCGCGTTGCTCTATATCGCCTAGAAACCTTCTACCTCGGGGACAAAATGTGCATTTACCCATTCAGAACTCCAGTAAAGTGAGCTGAGACTCGCGCCGTCAATTACCTCGACTCTGTCGAATGCCTCTTCAGTATAATATTCATCTGGATGATGCGCCTTTTGATATTACCCCTTCCGGCAAATTGGGCCTTGATACTGGGTTTTGAGTGATTCGACTCCTCAACAGTATTGACACACTGAAAACATCAAGAGTTGCTGTTTAGTAACATTGACTCGGAGACACCACGTGAGCACAGCAATATGGAGGCGAAGGCGGGAAGATTTTGATAGCCCGCGGCTTCTGATGCGGAAGGCTTGAGATTACCACACCAAACTCGACACTGCAGAGAAGGTACAGCAGAAATCCTAAGCAGCTGTGGACGGCAGAGAACTAACAGTGTTAGACAATATCTATAACGGCTTTTGTAAAAGTGTAAGTAAGCTTTTACCTCTCTCCTTCTACCAATGAGTTTACGCACCAAAGCACTGCCCTAGCCCAAATTTAAGTACTGCTTTCAAAGTCTTAGTATCTCACAGCATCGATAACTTCGACCTCGTTTCCCAATTATACTATGACTGCTTCTTCCCTTCCCATTTCTGACAAATACTCAAGAGTTTCCTGCCAGATACGTTTTGCGTCTCTCTTCTTATAGAGAACCCTCCAGGATCTGGCCTAGACGTCGCCCGCCCGAACACCATCATGTTTCACGTGGTCGCCCAATCAGGCATAGCGCTTGCCACATTCAGCCGTAACACGTCTCTTCCCCAATCCATAGACTACAAACCGCGAACCAGAAGTGGAGGGGCATATCCACAATCAGCAATCCACTCGCCAGCTCCACTGCGATAGTACAGCATTAGGCCGTTTCAGTCTACTCTAAGGACCTTCGAAAGAACCTAAATCCAACACTTCACCAATCTTCGCGGTTTGCAAGGACCCAAATCATAATGGCGCTGGTCAGAATCTACATATCATATACGTCGCGAGACTACCTAGTTATAGAGAGGTGCAACAAAAGAGAAGAATTGAACCAGTCATCTTCGTTCGGCGATTGAAGACGAAGCAGCTGTCATTCGGGATCTGATCCTGACTGGCTTTGGTGACATGCGCGTGAGACTCGGGCCTTATCACAACTTAAGGCTCAGCAGACTCAGGCTCGAGCTCAGCAGGCTTATTTCTTGCCATGGTACCGTATGTGGATTGCTTGTCGACGATGAAAACGGCGCTATTGAGCAGAATCGCAACGCTGACATGTTGGCGAGAGACGATGAGGCTGTCGACGTATGGGCTGCCCAAGCTCGCGATGGGCTTAGTAGGCTCTGGATTGTACTCTAGCTCGCAAGAGGAAGGAGATTGCGGGGCAGATTCGGTGCGAACTTGATGCCCACCGAAAGCGAAGGTTGCGATGACTGGGGGACGACGGCTCACACAACTTCCATGTTGACAGGGTCACATGGAGTATCAAAAGTCTCTCCTATTAATCCGAGGCTTGGAGAAGCAACGCAAAAACAAAACTATTATATCGAAACGATGTCTTTAATGTGTGATCGTTGAGAATAGTGATGATCTTTCCATCGAACACCACCAGCACTAAGAGTTGTACGTCGGGGAGTCCATAAATACATGATGTGAAAGAAGTCCATGAATATCTGTTGGAGGAGATTATCCAACAAGAAACCTAGCGGTTGAGCATTTGTCACGGAAAAGACAACAGCAATTAAGTAGGGTATATGTCGCCTTTTCATGGATGAAGAAACACGCAATGTGGATCAAAGATGCACGTTCAATCGTCCAGTGGCTTGCTCGGCGTGCTTTAGAACTTGGCTAGACTCATCTACACATAGCTAATCAAGATCCAAGAACAGCTGAAGTAGCAACCGTGCCGAAGTAGTCGAGACTGGTAGAAAACTTATTAACTGGAGCTAGAGAATTGTATCGTTGGTAACGGATGTGAAGACGCGGGCAGTAAGAAGAGATAACATCTCAAAATCTCCACTGTATTTATGTCAAGGTTATACTGACGTCTGAAAGGCTAGGAAAGGCTCAAGTCACCATTTGGACACGCTTTTGCTGATGGAGCTTGTGTATATCACATATTCAAAAAGGGAGTTGTAGACTACTTATATCATGTTCCATTCAACTCGAGACTCGAAACTCGAGTATCTAATGAAATCATACTTAATGTGTAGCCATATGATTTTACATATAGATGAACCAAACTGATACCAGTGTCACTTGAGTTAGCCAAGAAGGCTCAACACTTCAGATCTCACAATTGCAAGAACATTCCGTAGTCCAAGAGCTCGTGGTTAACACCTTGTCCCCAGTCTGAAGTTACCTGATCCCAATGTGATCTAGATATCGAGCCAGCCAGCCCACATGCTGGACAATACTCTCGGCTGTAGGAAGTACCCGTACAGGCCCGATAAAGTCGTTGTTTTCACCGATCGTAAGCTTGGCCGGACGATCCTGCTGGCCATTTCCCTCAGCAATGTCGCAAACAGCATTCCGTAGATACGTCATTTGTTCCAACGCCTCAGCCTCGCCTTGAAGATAGCGCTCAATGTACGCCCGCCGCTCCATCGAGTGATCATGCTCGAGAGAGTAGAGTCTGTAGATATCACGGAGCACATCTCTATCGCAACGCGAAAGGAGCTGCATTTTCTCGCAACGAGGCTTTGGGTACGTAGTAAAGATGCAGCGTATATTGAACTCGGGTCCCTGCCACAAGTATCCAGCGAGATCAACGGTCTTTTTGAAGCTAGTCCAAACACGAGTGGAATCGTGCTTCATGTTTCGCCTGACCTACTCGACATTCGGAGATGGAGTCCAGAGACTAACGGCTTTGGTTGCGAAGTCGCATAGATACGCCGCTTTTGTCAAATGCTGTAGTTCGATAGACACATTGACAGTGCTGGGCGGGCCAGGCCACAGGTTTCTGCTCCACTCGAGCATCTGGAGGTTGTAGAATGTGTCCTCCATCAAGTCGGTCATGCGCTTGTGGTCGCCGCGTTTCTTGGATTCCATTTCCAGAGTATCGTTATAGAGATCCTTCCAGGGGCCATCCAAGCCATCGACCCCGCCCGTGATAAATGTCTTCTTGTCTGGGAGTGTACTAAGCGACACAGAAGTGCGGAGGGTCTTGCTTGAATCGATCTGAAATGCCTTGTACTGGCTCCCGAACCATACCATGATCTTACTCGATGCACAGTGTTGGTCTTCATCATCTGGGCATAGCCACGGTACCCGCTGAGGCTGTTCTGGAATGAATCGAAAGTTCAAGGTGCAGTTATTAGCTTCCTGGGTGGCAAGCAGGGCAGCATCCAATGTTGCGACCGCAGTCTGAACGTATGGCCAAACCCAGAACCACCCAAAGATTGCGAGAGGAACGGCGAATGACGCAACGGCCAAGAAGGTCCGAAGAAACCACACGTCCCACACTAACGCTTCGAGCCCCCAGCCAATCCGCTTTATTCGCTGACGCAGGGAGAAGCGATACCGAAGGAGCAGAATCAGGAAAGCAATCCAGTTGTACCATGTGTTTTGGGTCAGCAGTGAGAACACAGCGTTGACAAAACCGATGAACCTTGACACTGCTTCTCCCACGGTTGTTTCAAGCTCCTGGGCATCTGTGCTACTTGTATTCGTTGAAGCAGCAAATGTATGCGAACATCCAAGAAGAAGGACACATAGGATAGTCCAGGTGAATGGGTACTTTGGAACGGTCGACAAGCTGCCTTTCGTTAGTGACGGGGTGAACTGAAGATCACGCCTGGCATCTTGTACCGTGGATGGAACATTGTACGCATCTCCACGCACACTGGCCAATCTGAATACTCATTAGCTCTCTATGTACATGTGGATTTTCGCATACCCATGTAGACTTACGTTACAAGCAATCGGAAGTTGTTGTATAGCGATTGCGGCGGCTAGAAAAAGTTTCGCACGAAGCACAACACGCGTGTTTATATACATATGCTGTATGAGTCTTTAGCAGCGTTAATGAGTGACCTGTTCATTAACCAAGCTGCGATTAGGTGGCCTCCGATATGTACTCGTTTTGAGCTAGTTTCACGATGTATTGAATGTTGCCTTGGAGGATTCCAAGTATTGCAATGCGTGCTGAATCTCAGTCTAGTCTATGCACTTGCATGCCAATCTTGCTATGCATCACAGATACTAAGCCTTTACGAACTCTCCTACGAATTGTCAGTACAAACCAAACATGCTATTATCTCACACCTGTCCCATAATTTGCATAACGCCTGTCTCATTAGTCCTACATGCAGTCGTCTGAGGTTAACATCTTCGTTGATTGGTGTTTGAATCTCGACTTGATATAAGTTTTGGCGCCAACTTCGTTTAAGAAGATTGGGATTTCAAGACTATCATGAATCTCGAAGCTTACAAAGTCTGACAACCCCAAGGGAAGTATGGCAATAGAAAAATACGGTTGTTCGCTCGGCCGACACTGTTTTGCCATGCATGCCCGGTATGCTTCTGGAAAAGCGGTCGATTTCTTTGTCCCACCACATCATATACACCCACCATGGCGCATTCTTCTCTACTGTTTTTTGATCTCCCACGCTCTTTGTTCTTACTCCGCTCTTTGTCGTTCTACGCTCTTTGTCCTCCACCGCTCTTTGACCCAGCTCTTTGCCCTCACTCTTTGTATTCCGCTCTTTATCTTCCGCTCTATGCTGGGGGTGTCCCCCGCTCTTTGTCCTTTGGAAGATGATTTAAATATTGTGGCGAGTTTGTCCGTTCCAACTCTGCACTGCACAATCATGGAGAACAAGCGATACCTCGTCGAAAGCCGTCGTAAGTAGGTCTCCCATCTGAGTTGGCACGACTAATGCTCGTCGTTGAAGAGAGTGGCCGAAAGCTATCCGTCGTGGACGGCGACGGCAACATGCTGCATCGGATTGTTCCTAAATCTCCGCTTGTTAAACCCCGTGGGATTCCAACATCTGGGCGAAGAGCTTCCCAGCTCCAACAGATGGTGGCCTCCGATGGCAACTTGCCTATTCGACGTCGCGGTACCCATTTTCGGGCCAGCTCTTTGGAGCGCAGCTTCCCACGAGGACGCAGCGCTGGCCGGGGCAAGCAACAGAGCTTCGTGAAGCAGATCCTGTTGATCTTGCAGATCCCCCTGATGAAGTACGTGCGAAAGCCTCTCGATCGGTCTTTGCTACGACTCTTGCTTGGTTTCTTTGTTTGTGGCACTACCTGCAGGAACCTCTATTCTTGCTCGTCGTGCTGCTGTTATATTTTCAGTACAACCCGCATCACTTCTACGCCTTCAACTACATTTCTAGGGTTGTAGTTTGGAGCATGTTTCAGCAATTGCGCGAATTCATGAGGGATCCCTTGAAGTATATGAGTGTCAAGTCGTGGTTGAGTCGTTAATAAGTCACTGTCGAGTCGTCCAGCGACACACAAAGAAAAAAGACCCAACAATCCAAAACTCTAACGGGAAAGGCTCTACTCTCTCAATCCTCTTGATACAAGTTTACGGGTGCAGACGAAGTTGAGAGCGCGAATATGTCGAGAAATTTGAGTTCCGCAAACTCTGGATCTGGGCTGAAGAGAATGGGAAGTGAGGATG
Organism: Lophiostoma macrostomum CBS 122681; assembly: GCA_010405375.1. Classification (NCBI taxonomy): domain Eukaryota; kingdom Fungi; phylum Ascomycota; class Dothideomycetes; order Pleosporales; family Lophiostomataceae; genus Lophiostoma; species Lophiostoma macrostomum. The sequence continues at coordinate 10,186 of MU004609.1, forward strand.
GTGATGAGTGGCGCGAGAAAGGCACTGGAGAGAAGGCGAAGACGATATGATGGAGCAAAGATTGGTCGCACGACATGCGTGCCTTCTGATGTGCGGAGAGGGAGTAGAGATGGAAGGGGGTACGCTTGGCTTGAGTGAGACAGGTAGTCAGTCTAGCAGAGCAAACAAGCCTTCCAAGATTAGATACATGGTTGTTTGGAGGAAGATGGTGGTGAGCGAGAACATACATTTCGCGATCTCGCTCCGAGGAAAGGAGATGTGGACTGAGAGTTCGGCATGGACTTTCATACTTGGCGTTATGGCCTTCTGGATACTCATATCTCATTCAATTGTTCATACTCACTCCAAGCTCAATGATAATCTGCGCCTTTCTTTCCTTTAATCCTCTACTTTCGGCACCTACATGGATAAGATTCCGCCATTTCCGTCGCTGTCTACATGTACCGAGCACCTTTAGCATACCCTTACGGGTTCAGACCAACGACACCCAAAGAACAACGACTCAACAACTGAAGCTCTTGCGAGCAAAACACTACTCTCTCTACCTGTCCAGGGTGTCTTTGCACATTATGTATAAAATCATAACGAAGCGGTAATTTGAGCTGCATGACAATTACCCTGGTCAAGAAGGTGGTGGCGGAATTCTGCTTACGCACGTAAACATGCGGAAGAATCGACTGATGCCGGGGCAAGTCTCCTAGGGTGATATACTGCTGCCGAATAGAGCGCGTGGTAACAATTGAAGACTACCCCGAGCGAAGGAAGCCACCCACATCCGGCGTGAGTATGAGCAGACACAACTTGAAAGACGTGAATACGCCTGAGGCCAGTCACCATCGGGGAAAGTGCTCCGCAGTCTAATTCCAGATGTTTATAAAGCACACTCTCCCACTCCACCCTACTCTCTCTCTCTCCCACACCACCCTAAGGCTTTCCTTCAACCGCGGCGAACCCCAAACATGTCTTCCTCCTCAGAGGCGTCACGCGCATCACGCGCCACCGTAGATGCCGCGCTGCGTCCATGGACCGTGCCCGACGAGCCTACGGGCATCAACAATGCTGGCGACCGACAGAGGTGCAGCTACTACCACACCCTCGTCACGGAATCATGTGCGCACAATCAGAACTTGGTCAACGACTACACAGCCCTGAGCGCCAACTGCGTGGTGCTGCAGAAAGATCTGAGGGCTGCGAAAGAGCGCATTAGCACCCTAGAAGCCAGCGTCAAGACAGCCGAAAACACCAACGGGGCGCTCCTGCAGCACATACCCGAGGATGCCAGGACCTCTGCACTACAGATGGTCCACCAGAGCAGGGGCTTTATGAACACGGATATGACGTTAGCGGAGCTCTTGAAAAACCAGGTACAACTAAACACGGTCAACGACGACCAGCGAGGAGAGCTCGCCCGCCAGCTCTCTGATGTACGGGCTGAAAAGGACGAGTTGAGGCGTGAGCTAGAGGCTGCGAGGGACGCTACCACACGTGCACCATCCGGTCAAGATCAAATGGAGATGCTGCAATTGCGGGTGCAGACGCTCGAGGCGGAAAACGCTGCTTTACACGAACGTCTGAGTGGTGAAGCCTCTACACCACCACGCGCTGATGCCACGCAAGCCCAACAGATTCAGAGGCTAACTTCGGAGATCGAGTCATTGCAGAGCCAGCTGGAGCAAGCTCGACAAGTTCCCCGGCCTGCCCCGAGTGGTTCTTCTGGGACCCCCGGCACGATTACTATTGAGGAGCACCATGGCGTCCAGGCTCGGCTCAGCACTACTACAGCGGCGCTGGGCATTTGCAACACGGCATTCATACGTCTGCAGACGGCTGCAGCATGTAACTACATGAATTACCTACGTGTCTCCTCTCAGGTCGAGTTTGACGAAAAGCAGCTCCTCAGACAATCAGCAGACGCGATGGATCACGTGTGGAGGGATGTGTGTCTGGTTCAGCGAGTGACCAGCGACGCTGCCGGCGATGGTGAAGAAAGCGTACAGGCCAAGCAGAGGGACCTTGTCCAATCCATTGCCGCAAACCCCGAATTGGCACCAGCTCTAGCGTTGTGGAAGAAATATAGCAGCCGCGGCGAGGAACTGCCGGACCGCTTGGAGGCCGTGATGCAGGATGTGGCGCAGATCAATGTGAAGGAGATTGTGGATAGCCTGATTTGTACAGGTGGAGCAGGTGGAGCAGGTGGAGCAGGCCTTGGGGCAGATAGTTGTACGGTTATGTGACTACCCGCAAATGGCCCCATCCCCTCACAAGATTTTCCATAGCGTAGAGCCTCGAAAGGCACAAGAGAATAAGAAGCACAAGAAGCAGCTTTTAGCGCTCGTGAAAACTTCAATACAAGAAGCGCCCAACTCATCTTATTTACCGCGGAACGTTGGAAGGATGCTCTTGATGAAACACACAGCATCGCCCAAGGCTCCCAAAGACGCGTATTTCTATACATGTTCCTCATTATCGAAAGCCACCTATTCGTCGTGAAACCATATATTGATAGTCGCGATGTTGCGTGACCGCCATGGAAGTGATTGCAATCACTGCGTCGGGCCATACTTGTCAACGTTAGATAAAAGACCACGTAAGTTCGAATTGCCTCGCACAAAAGACTTACGTTGGCCAAACAACCTTGAACCTCATACAAGACTTGGAATAGATTCAGACGTACGACGCGAACTGCACGACCGCTTTGATAGGACGCGCAGCGGTTGGATAAATTATGTTCAGAACATGCCCACTGCTGCACCGGCGTCAGGAAGCATGCACGCAGCCATAGGCGGGAAAGAAGACAACGGATCCCTGGACCTCAAAGAATCTGCCGTTGATGTCCCCTCCTTCAACGGACCGTCTTCGTACCCCGGCAGCCCCCATCGTGAACACCTCGAGCTGCACGACGACACGCTGCGCTTCGGCCCGAGAGACGTGCAAGTCGAGAAGCAGAGCAAGGACGAAGGCTGCAGCTTCGACGCTGACGGATGGAATTCATTTCCCACAATGCCGTACAACAGCATGTCGGCGCAGCAGCGCGCAGCCAGCGCAGCGCAGATAGTCGCCCAGACGCGCGAGTCACGCGGAGAGAGCGAGGTCCTTTTACGCCGATATGGCAGCGTGGCGGATGCGCTGTACCAGTGGACCCTGCACATGCTGTCTTCAAGCTCGTCACTCACACAGGCCTTGACCTTTCTCGACACGCACACGTTTGCGAATCTCGACGATGCGAAGCCCACCTTCGATGCGTTGCTTGCAAGTGCTGCCTCTGCCTCTGCATCGCCAGGCGTACCCACCGGCAAATACACCCCCAACTTCCTTCAGGCTACCCTTGTTGGAGCTGGCACTGGCGGACATCACAAACCTGAATGCGCGGCCTCGCAACATCATCAAGATGATGCTACAACCTCGCGCTGCGGAGACGGCTCCTTGGCTTAGGGGTAGGACCTTGGACTTGGCTTTCGAGGAAGGTTAGGTTGGGAGGGTATGGTGGCGGAGAGATTGTGGGGGGTGAGAGAATAGATTCTAGCGCGAGTTCGTAGCTAGTTGGTTCTTAGTTTGGGTGTTTTTGAAGACATGTCGTGTTGAGGGCATCCAGGGGTCGTTTTTGGAGGGGGGTGAATTGGAACACTAGACCTTTCGACGGGTTGTTGCAAACATGACATATGCTTATAATAAAGGCGTTGTAGTCAATATGGGATAAAAGAGATGTTGCTGTCACCAACGCATCAGTGTCTGTTGCGGAGATAATTCTCGAAAAAAGGATGTCACTAACGGATCACCGAGAAATGTGTAACCTTGAATCCTTGGAACCGCACTGATCCCGTTTATGACAGCCCGCTATGCTGAAAGGAGAAGCTAGCAGGATGCATGCTCCTCTCTCGCCTGTACTTATGATGGCTCCTCACCAACGACACCCGAAGAACAAAGACTCAACAAGCGGAAGCTCTTACGAGCAAAACAATACTCTCTATAGCTAGTTTATAGAAACTTTTACTCTTGTTATACCTATGGTATATAACCTTCCTAGGCTGGAATGAAACGCTTAGCAGAATAACGTTTCATGTATTGTAATAAAATACGAGGCCAAGGTAGTTTTGCGAGCCCCTAATGAGTATCCGAAGAAACGATGCTGTCGCAGACGCAGAATGGATTCAATTGGCCATTGCTCTACCAAGGTGCTAGCCAAAGTCGCTGCATCTGCTGTGCGACCTCCTACAACATCTTTCGAACAACTGGACTTCAGGAAGCCTCTGGCAGCACCATCGCATCGTACCGGCCTCTCTCCTGCACCCTCCTACAAGCAGCATGACTAGCCACGGCTCTCGAGTACCCTGCCGACGTCCATTCACCGCCCGCCCGCGCTCAACCCCAAAGTCGTCCTGCCTCGGATCATACGGGTGGTGTCGCACGAAGCGCGACATGGACGGAACGCTGCATCGATGCATTAATCAATTTCCGGCAACGGTTGCCTAGCCAGCTCATGGACCTTCCATCTCATCGTCGAACCACGCCCGCTTCCTACCTTGCGTCTGTCACGACAACAGACGTGCATCTGAGCCTCAGGACTCGCGGTTCGGTGATCTGAACGTCACGCCTCACTCCCTCATCTCGTCACGTGGTCACGCGTACGTCGCGAGCTGCTCCAGCTTGCCCACGCGTTTGGCTCGTTAACTGCGTCACGCCTTGGAGCGACTCGCCGGTGCTTCCCGGAACCTACGACATGGGCGGCACGCGCAATGCCGCGCGTAAATCGACCGCGTCTGCAAAGGTAAGTGCGGCGCCCCGCCAAATAAGCCGCTTTGTTAATAAGGACACCTAAGAAAACGAGCTGCGGCATTTGTCGGAAGAGCAACGAGCCCAAGGAGAAATGGATCTCTTGCGACTGCAAATCGTGCAAACAGCACGCCGAGGATGTTTGGTTCCACTGGGAGTGTCTGAACATCGATGGACCCACACCCGGGGACAGCGAGGATCCTTGGCTTTGCCCAGATTGCGAGACGTATTGCCTTGGAACAATCGACGAGAAAGAAAGCGCCGCAGGTGATCAGCACCGTGATGAGCATCTGGAGTCCACGGTGACTGAGCCCAAGGTCGAGAACCAGTCAGCTGCCCAAAATCAGAGAAAAGACACTGTTGGTGCCCGTCATGTTGGCAGTGGCCCCCGTCCTACGGGAGTACAAGATGTCCACCTACTCCAATCCCAAAAGTGGCTGTCGCATAAGATCATGGACGCAATGTTTAAGACTGTGCTTCCCACGACAATAAGGCTTTACGATGCAGGTAACGTTGGCGCTAAAGTGACTCCAGTCGTGCACAAGGGCGAGCAGCAATACTTCTGTTTTTTCAACACTGGAAACCATTGGGTGGGTGTATTGATTGACACGACTCATGGGACATATGTCATCGATCCATTGCATCGTGATAGCCACACTGCAATCGCCAAAGCAAAGGCTGAAGACATTATCCGCGCCTTTCCGCCGGGTGTCCTGGCCACCGAGGACATTACAACTGTCAAGCTTGACAAGAAGCAGGATGACGACTACAACTGTGGCATCTACGTCTTTGTTGCCTGTCTTCAGCTCATTGGAAAAAATCCCGAAAGCATCAAGGGCATGTCTGTTCATGCCGAGTACCCGGATACGTGGCGCGAGGTCCTGTCCCGGTTCCTCTCCGATCCTGCAGGCGAGCACATGCAAGACTGGTCTCCAGCCGACCCAACGACGTTCAAGCGCCTTCAAACAATATCCGAAAGCTTGGCCGACGGCATCGCTTTCCTAGGAGCCGTCGCCTACGGTTTACAGCAGCTGGCCAGTTACGTCAACCGCAGGACCCAGCGAGCATTGAAAACGGAGATGGTGGAGGAGCTAGCACCCACAACAAGCCACGACCAGCTTCAACAACTGCAGAAGATTATAGAAATGCCCCAGGAAGTGTTGATCAGGTTTTTTAGCTTTGCCTTGAAGCATCCTACTGTAGGTGACTGAATGTCGAAGCCCGTGCTAGCTGACTCGTTGTAGTTCGCTGCCGTGGCGCAGACCACGTTTCGCGAGTTGCAAGCCAGCAGGAAAAGTGCCGGCCGCAAACGAACGATGGATGACCAATCCGGCGGCCCCGTCAAGAAAAGGTCGAACACGAGCCCTGGCATAAGGATCTGGGGGGATCTCCGCAAGGCTCTCAAAGACCACGCGACGTTCGAAAGCGGCCGACAGCCCATCATTGACTTTTTCCGAGATTTGCCTGAGGACCCATTGGACAAATTCTTCCACGACTCCAACCTGACACGTGACATTTTCGATCGAAAAGGCACATTTCAGGCAATGTTTACAAGGCGGTGGGAGTATGCAGACAATATCCGCCAGCGGACAGCAGCCTATGCCGTTCGGAGCATAGTTCTTTGCCTTTTCTTTTGGCAATTCGTGAAAGGATATCTCAAGCGGGCGGCAAAGCCGGATGCTCGTCACAGAGGGAACGATCTTCGCTTCCCTCAAGTTTTGGATGACCAGTATTTCGACATCTACCAGTCCTTGGGCCATGGCACGTCACCGCGCACTGATGTCGATGGCCAATGCCACGCACCGCCCACTCCCGTGTCGCCAAACTCCGTCGGCCCTCATCTTAGTCCTGAATTCAAGACATGGAAGAAACTTCTTGCCGATCGCGCCACTGCCGGCTTTAAACTGAGGAAGTTGCGCGATCCGGTGGGAGGGTATGGCGTTTTGGCATTGTTAGCCAAGGACTTGGGCGATCCGCCTGGACTCAAGCTCTCTATCAATGGCTGGAATCAGAGGGATGGTGGGCTGGAGAGCGATTCTTGCACGGCTGCCATCAAAGATATCAGGCGACATGCAAGGCTGCTCAAGATCGTCATGGACAATGATATGAACCGCAAGATGCAGGCTGTGGTGGAAGCGTGCATGGTGGATAAGTCGCTCTTGATGAAGCATTTCGGGAATAGTACACCGGCAAGCCTCTAAAGGTGCAAGACATTGCGAATTTGCGCAGAATGAGCGGAAAGGGAAAGAGGGTTGTGGAACAGGTAGTCGTACATGAAGCATAGAACAGAGCAGCCGCAGGGGTATGGCTGTGTAAGAGTCGATACATCGAAATTTACACATGTCCCGAACTTTGCCCTGGACGATATCGGCATGGTGCAGCTACCAAAGAACAGTGTCGATGAATAATGCATCGTCGATACACCTAGGATTTGGCTACAGGTGGCACTAACAGACCACTGACTCGTTAGCACCAGTGCGGATCCAAGTATACTATCTTGGTACATGAAGTGTCACTCGACAAGGGCAAACACATGTACACTTGCGCTTCCTTGGTATCTAGAAATACTTCTCCTTTTCCTCTTAAGAACTAAGAAGAGAGAGAGACGCGACGTAGAAGCAGCCCTTGCTCCCACCACCGCCAGCGCTCCCGCATCTCAACGCGACGCGACCTGGTCGAGTACCGCAAGCCCATGCAGATATGCATCCTTCCTGTGTCTGCATTTCATCGTGGGCCGTCGCGAGGTGTTTCGCGGACCTCGTGCAGCTCCACCGCAACATTTTTGCAGACAAGTCCCATGCAGCTAGACATGTACGAAAACATAGGCATAGAAGACGCGCTGGAAAGCGCAGGGCTGTTCGACGACAGTCCGACGACATCAACCGCATGCATGTGTGTGCGCTGGCTGTCATTCAAAGCCGACATTTGTCTGTACCATGTCGAGTGGTATCTGATACTGTAGCCACGGCTTCCAGCCCAGCCAATCAGACGCCGGAAACTCCGCCATGCCAAAACAGGACGGCAGCAGATAGTGCGAATCATGAGATCTGGATAGGGTATGTACATAGAAACGTCGGCGCATATTAGAGCACGTCCAGCTTCCATATGGGTGTCATGCCTGACGAGTTCATGGAGGGTTTGCTTGGGGCGGCGCTTGCTCCGCTTGATGCGATGCTGACCCTGCCGCTGATGCTGGACTAGATGAATGGGAACAGAGGGCGTTCTATAGGTCTTGTTCTGCACGACGGTCAGATAGAGTCGATAAGTTCAGACTACCTGAATATCCGATGGGGGTCCAGAGTCTTGTTTGACATGAAGATGCCTGGAAGAGTTCTACTTGACATGTCTTGTGCATACCAGCCTGACATTCAAAGCACCACCCACGACTACTCGTCGGGAAACCCGCCAGCCATCGGCCCTATTAAGACTTCGTCCAAGACATCTTGGACCTGCGCAACCACTCTAGCAACTTCATCCTCGGATCCCACTCCACCTTCATCTTGCCCATCCCGCTCCCGCTCCCGCTCCTGCCCATCGCGGTCCCCCTCGCCCTCTCCACCTCTCCCCAGCAACCTCCCTAGGAGGCCCACCGCCCTAGTCATCCCACTTCTCTCCCTCGCCCTCGCGGCCCCTTCCACTAGGACTGCCTTTTCCAGGCTACCAATACGCTGCTCTGCTCGCCCATCCTGGATGGCGAGCATTACGTCTCGGTCCTCCTTCTGATCTACGGCCTGCGTTCTCTCGCGCTTGAGCACTTGTAACTTGTTGCTGCTCTCCCCAAGGTTCTGTCTGACGTGCTCGAGTTGTGCGCTGCTAGCACTGAGACTGGCGCGCGCCGAGTCTCGTTCCGCCCTGTGCCTTTCATTCTCTGCACGTGTGAATTTGGACACTAAGTGAGTTGCTTGAACCAGATCGTTCGTGGCATCTCTGTCCTCGACGGCGTCGTTATGATCTGTGATGGCAGTGTCGCGGTCGTCGACAGCGGCGTCGATCTGAGTTTGGGCCGCTGCTTGCGCACGTCGAAGCTGGCCATCACCTAGTCATTGGTGGACAAGGTTAGTGAATGCATCAGAGAGACCAGACGAGGAACACGACACTCACGGTCTGTATGTATTTGCTGCAACTCTGTCCGATGTCGGCCCTGGAGTCCAGCCACTGAGCATGGAATGGCAGTGGCTGCATCCGCTGCCGCCGTCGAAGATGCGCCGCGCTCTGACAGAATCTGGCTGTTCAATCTGTCCACGTCGGCATCTCTCTTCTGCGTCAGCACTCGGCGCTGAATATTCATGCTCAGCACAGCCGCGTCCATCAGCATGCCGCCTTGCTGCTGTTCCTCAAGCAGCTCGCCTTCATGAGCAGCGCCGAGCAGTGCCGTCTGTTGACCATGATTGGCATCCACCATGGCTTGGGCAGAAGCGGCTTCCTAGCGCTCCACCTGGAGTTGCTGCTGGAACCTGTCGATGTCGGCCATGCGTTGTCGAGTCATACCATCATACTCCGTGTCCCGGGCCTGCATCGCCAGGTCAAGCAACCGTCGAGTCTGCGCACGCTCCTCTTCCATCTGTTGACGGTGTGCGCCATCTGCGACACTGCCCGCCGTGGCGGCTTCCCGGCGTTGCAGTCGCTCGTGCTGCTGCAGCCTGTCAACATTGACTCTATGCTGCGCATCAAGGGGCATGGTATCTATGGTTTGCAGGCGAGATGGGCATGGGCTTGGGTAGCCTAGTCTATTTGCATGTGAGTAGGCTCGTCTTTCTACCATGGCATGCTGTTGACTTCTGGCGCAGAGATGGGTCCATGGCAGGCGCTTCTTAGGGCGTCAGAGGCCTAGGCAGTTCCAGTCAAGGCGTGAGTCGACTGCAGCTGATAGGACTCCATCGCATGGCTGTCCATAGCAGGGCCGAAAAGCTCATGCATGATCTTCTTTGGAAAGTCTGCAGCGCTTTCATGCCAGGAGTCTTCGAGCGAAAGGGAAACGAGCCGTTTCCAGAGGCGCGATACCAAGACCAAATGGCAGATACCATAGACGCAAGTGAGAACGAAGCGTAGAGGAAGGTGTGTGGAAGCGGAGGCTGTGTAAGTAGTCATTCAGAGTGCGGGGTTGTGCGGGGATCTATGGCAGTAACCAACCGTGCCAACCACACCACCTAGCGAGTCGCTGTAAACCTGCTGCAAGATCGTAATACGTCCTCCTCTTCTGCGCCATTATCTCGTGCTACACCAAAGAAATGGCTAAGTTTCAACTTGGCGTCGCATCCAACTAACACATTCTGTTCGCCCTGAAATGGTGCAGTGTGGTTGCTGCGTTGCTCTTGCTGCTTAATATCTGTGGCGTGCTTGCATTGCTTGCAGAGATTTGGCACTTGGTTTCGACGTGGGCTAAGGGATATGATAGGGCTTTACATGGGGTTGGACCAGGGAAGGGAGCGGGAATGCGGGAGGACCGGGCAGCGTCCGGGTCGGCCAGGCGCGGGTTTTGGCGGTTGAGACGCCGCCGTAGGAGAGAATGTACGGGAACTTCATCTGAGTTCCTTTTTATTGCTGTTAGGCGTGACGCTGAAGGTCGCGGCGGGATCATATCCTTGGGAAGAAGCACTTAGACTTCATTGCTTCCATTTGACCGGTTCAATCTGGATTGCAATGTGTCTTCAGGCACGTGGGATGAGGCCCAATACTAACACTGAGTTCTGCTTCTGCTTCTCCTCCTCCTTTGTCTTCCTCTTCTTCTTCCTTTCTTTCTTCCTCAAACATACTGGAGTCCTTGTCATATTTCTTTGGGTCTTTTTGGCGCCGAGTCTTTTCCTCCTTTACCAGATTGATAAAAGAGTGATTAGGGTGGAGGTCGAAGGGCTCTCTTGGGAACGCCATCTCGTATCATGTTTTGGTTAAGGTTCCAGGCTGGCGCTCAACAGGAATTTGGAACATTAGCAATTAGATATCATCCTCGCCAATGAGCATCGGGTAGCATAGCATCATGCATCTCCAAGGGACAGTTTCTTCCATTTCCGTCGTTGGCCAGTGAGATCAACGTGCCAGACCAAGGTGGCTCAATTCAAGAGTGTAATGCCGCTTGCACAGTCACGAAACGCATACAAGGCGTGAAACCGGCCACTTATTTGTTCACGAAGCCAGCCTTTCGAGCAAATTCAACTGGGGCCTGCGCCTGGCTCTTCCACGCCGTTTACTTTCGTTTTGTATGATCACGAAGCTCTTCCCTGCGATGGCAGCCGCCCGCTGGTCACCCCACGTACCCGTGGACGCTTATTTGGTGCACCTGCCCCCCCCCCGGGTCCTCACCAACAACGCCCAAAGACCTAAAGAACATAGACTCATTAATCTCAAGCTCTCACGAGAAAACCTCTGCCCTCTCTGGGAACCGACTACAGAGAGAGAGTAGAGTTTAGCAACCACGTCATCGTCATCATCATCACTCTCTTCATAATACGACCCAAACCGCCCTGTCGCCGCAATGCCGACGGCTCCTGGCCTTTTAAGCTCATGGATTGGACGACCAAGCAGATGTGCGACGACCTGTGCGACCAGTCAGAGCACATTTTTCTCAAATACACGAACCAGCTGCGGAGTGAGCTCCAAGCGGAGCGAGAGACGAGCATGTTATTACGCGCCGAGTTGCGGGACGTGTACAGAATTCTCCAGGAGGCGCAACAGCATGTTCCCCAAACGCAAGCTCGTGTTGATGAAGAGAAGACCAAGGTCAGGCTGTTAGAGGATGAGGCTGCGCTGAAGGAGGACAGGATTCGAGAAGATCAACTGCGTCGGACGCTCCAGCACCACGTGCAGCGCGACCTGGACACACTGCAAAAGGACCTTGATGAAGCAAAACAGTCACAACACATGGCAACGGAGAAACATGAACGCGGTTCGCGTCAGCTCGAGCTGGCAGAAAAGAAGAACGACGCACTACGCGAGTACTTCCAAACCATCTTGATCAGGTTGGCCGCCGGCGCGAAAGGCTGGAACAAGAGACCCAAGAGGCGAAGCAAGAAGCGGCTTCCATCCGCTCGACGGGTTTCCAATCAGTAGACTGGCTAGGATACCTGACCATGCGAAAGAGCTTAGCATCTCTGAAGCGAGGCGAGCACGAAGTACGATTGGACAAAAAAGCCAGCGTTGCTGCACATGCAAATCGGCCGGCTGAAACACCAGGTGGCACGGTACAAGCAAATGTTACGGTGCTGGAAGGAGACGTCTGGTAGATGCGCAGGTAAGAGCGACTGCTTGTAAAGCTATAGGAAGTTATAACTGCATATGTGTAGTTATATTAGAAAGTAGATCTAATAGACCTATATAAATATATAGAGAGACAGATATAATAATATATCTTATTCTAATAGCTATATAGCTATCTATACCTTTTACTCTAATAGTTATAAGCCTAGATTATAACTAATAGCTTGCATTATAACTAATTAGTATCTATAATTAAAATTAATATTTAATTATACTATATAGAGCTACTAACCTTACTATAACTACCAAGTTAGATCTAGTAGTTACCTAAATAATAGTTATTCTTAATTAAGCTAATAACTAGTATAAGTAGCTATTTATTTAAAAGGATACTATTTAGAAAAATAACCTCTAGTAGTATATAGACCCTACTATACTAGTAGTAGACCTATCTATATTAATAGTATAACCTAAACTTTAGCTTATAGACTATTATAATAGAGTAATATTAATTACTTAGTTAATAGCTACTAAACTAAAGCTATACTAGTAGAAGTATAAGTAATAGAAGTAATA
>MU004610.1:0-22701 GCA_010405375.1 Lophiostoma macrostomum CBS 122681
ATGGATGGCATCACAGATGGCTAAAATGCATTTGATTCTTGAAGAATTACTGAAATGCGATCCAGCCGGTTCCTCGCGAGTTTATGCTGACTGAGACGATCAGCTGATTCTGTAGGTGCTGTCCCAAGGTCTGTGCCTGTCTGTCTGAAATCTAGACCTCTTTACATACCCCGTGTTACGAAGGAGCTAACGTGTCCCACAAGCGAGCGGCCCACCCAAGCGAGCGGCCCACCTTGCTAGCTTTCGCGACGCGTCACCTTATACCAACAATGCCTCAACCAACTACTATCCAATCACCCTATACTGAAGCTAATATTCTTCTTTCTATCTTAGCTATTAATTAAAACTAAATTTTAAGCGTACGACGCGCTGCAGCAACCTTTGACTCCCCCCGAACAACAGTACGACGTCGACGCGCTGGAATTACTGCGCGACGCGATTGCGAGCCTAATTTAAAGAAGCTCACTAAGCTAGAAGAGGAGGTGATTACTAGATATATACTTGACCTAGATTCGCGAGGGTTTACGCCTACTCTAAGCGCTGTACGAGATATGGCGAATAAGCTGCTTGCTGAGCGCAGTGCTAGCCAGGTTGGCAAGAACTGGCCTAGCAACTTTGTGAAGCGGACTCCGAGCCTTACGACGCGATTCAATCGACCCTACGATCGACAGCGAGCTCTCTGCGAGGATCTAGAGGTTATTGGCGCGTGGTTCAACCTAGTAGCGCGTACTAAGGCGACGTACGGCATCTGCGATGAGGATACCTATAACTTTGATGAGACAGGCTTTATAATAGGCAAGATATCAGCTTAGCTAGTAGTTACTGGTTCTGAGAGACGCGGCCAATCAAAGGCAATCCAGCCAGGCAATTGCGAGTGGGTTACAGTAATCTAGGGTATCAACGCTGCTGGCTGGGCAATCCCACCCTTTATTATCTTTGCTGGCTAGTATTATCTCTCTGCCTAGTACTAGGAGGATATACCGCGCGATTGGTGTATTGCACTAAGCAAGAATGGCTGGACTACTAACAAGCTAGAAGTTGCATGGCTAGAGCACTTTATTAAGTATATAAAGGATCGTCGCATAGGCGCATAGCAGCTGCTAGTAATCGACGGCCATAAGAGCCATAACTCGCTTAAATTCCAGGAGCTCTGCAAGGAGAACAAGATCTATACTCTCTGCATGCCGTCGCATTTATTACATCTCCTATAGCTGCTTAACATTGGCTACTTCTTGCCATTAAAGCGTGCGTACGGGCACTAGGTTAGTAGCCTGATCCGCGATTACATTAACTATATCACGAAGCTTGAGTTCCTACTAGCCTTCCGCGCCGCGTATAATCAGTCAATTATAAAGGAGAATATCTGCTCAAGCTTCCGAGGTGCTGGCCTCGTTCTATATAGTCTAGAGGCAGTGCTATTAAAGCTTGATGTGAAGCTTCGTACGCTAACACTACCTGCGCCAGAGGTCACCCTATGGGAAGCCAAAACACCAAGCAACGCGCGTGAGCTAGGGGCTCAATCAACGTTAATTCGCGATCGCATTCAAAGGCATAAGAGCTCGTTACCTGCTTCTATCCTTGCGGCTGTTAACTAGCTTGAAAAAGGTGCTGAGGTAATACTGCATTTAGCAGCATTAATGCGCGATTAGATCGCAAGGCTTGAGAGAGCAAATAAAGCCGCTATAACACGTAGGCAGCGCAAAAGAAGGCGAATTCAGAAGTAGGGCACCCTAACAAAGGCAGAAGGGGAGGAAATTATTGCTTAAAAGGACGTTAAGCAGCAGCTATAAGGCGAAACGCGTTAAGGCAAGGCGCGATTAGGTGTAAGCCGGCAGGCTTCCGCGCGCTGCAGGAACTGTAGAGAGACCAGGCATAACTCGCGTACCTGTCAGAAAGATACTACAAGCGCTGCTTAATCTATAGCAGTAACTATCTCTAATATATCTTATTGCGTTGTTAAGATAGATCGCTTTATACGTCGCAAAAGCTGGCGAGGTGGGCCGCTCGCTTGGGTGGGCCGCTCGCTTGTGGGACACGTTAGTATTTTTTGAGGAATATCTTTTAGGTAAGACTGCGCCTTTATATATAGACTCCGCAACAACGCAAAGGAACTATAATATAGAAATTCTACAACTAATAGATAACTATACAGTATTTAAGGCTAGTAAGCTAGAATAATTTATTAACCCTGTAGCGGGTGTAGAGAGAGGTCACAGCAAATTCTCGCACTATTCCCCAAAAAATACTAGCTCCTTCGTAAGTGACCACGAACAAGGAATTCTGTCAAGACATCAAAGTTGCACTAAGACATTGACAACAAGGTAGCCGCATTCAAAAGTTGAGATATCATGCATTACTCCGTACGAATATCCATAGCCATCCCCTCTCCCGTCTCCCCTCCCCCGTTTTCCTCACATGCGCTACCCCCCTACTTTTCTACCGTCTCACCAACCAAGAACTTCTTACACGCACGCCCGCCCACCCCTTTCCACGCTATGGCTCTCCGCTCAACTAGCCAACCAATCAGCCAATCCACCAACCAACGACCAACATGTATATAGTATAGTACACATCAAAGTCTCTCGCTCGCCAATCCAAAAAAGTGCCGAGCCGCAAGCTGCACCAGATTAACCATCGCAAACATGACAGAAGCTCCGAGTCGAAGACCAGGAAGAGAAGGAGGAAGGAGGAAGGAGTGAAGTGATGTACAGATGAGAAAAACTTGCAAGTTGATTCGATGAAGCAAAACCAACGCCGGTGATGATGGTCATCTATATCGTGTCGCTATGTCCTCAGAGCGTGAACAGGCAAAGCAACATGACACAAATGGAGAGGTGAGGAAAAGATGGTCGGCATGATAGAGCTAGCATTCACTGAGGGAGAAGCTCAAAGAGATTACTTCACCCCTTTACCAAGCTCGTAGCTGTGTCCTGCAACAAGCACTGGTACTAGCTCTTGGTATGCTTTGCTTATCGCATACCCGCGCCCGGGGTGAATCCAGCACCCATTTGCGACAGTCTGCTTGCAAGCTTGGGATACTTTTCTTGCACCTCCAGTTGTGTCCGGGTAGCTTCGGCGTACGATAGCGCGTTGATGATCTCGCCTTCTGTGCGGGAGAGCTCGGCAGCGCGTTCAAAGTACTTGAGGGCGTCAATGACTTTGCCCTGTTGCAGCAGGAGCTGGGCCATCGTCGCGACGGCGATGTCGCATTCTGGGTCGATGATCAACGCTTTCTCGCAAAGTTTCTCCGCTTCCGAGAAATCGTTCTTCCATTGGAATAGCGCTAGAGCCTTGTTGATCAACGGCAGCACGTTCATGCCCATCGGTTTCGCCGACTTTTCCATCTCAACTGCTGTGTCGAACTTCTCAATCGCTTCCTGGTATTTCTGCTGGTCGAGCAGCAGCTCGCCATAGTAGTTGTAGACGTCGGGCACCCTGTCGAAGTTCTTCATGCAGCGGCGGAATGTCGCCATTGAGGACGCGATGCTGCCCATCTTGTACTGTGTTACACCGAGCTGGATGTGCGAGAAGATGAAGTCTTTGTCGAGGTCGATCGATTTCTGGTAGTCTTTGGCGGCATCGCCAAATTCGGACTTGATGAAGTGGAGTTGGGCGCGGTGGTAGTAGATGTCAGGGTCGTCTTTGTTTTGCGCGAGCGCAGCCGCGAAATCGGCTTCAGCAGCATCTGGGTTGGCTACGATGAAAGTTAGCAATGGCCAGGAATGATAATTTCCTCAAAGCTTACCCAGCTCCAAGTGCATACTGGCGCGCTTGATGAAACTCTGGGTCAGAGATGGCTGCAGCTCCACACTCTTATCCATGTCTTTGAGCGCATCGTCATTGTCTCCCTTCAAGTACTTGAAGGTTCCGCGCATGTTGAATGCAAAGGCTTCGTGTTCGTCCAAGTCGTTGAGCTCGAGAGCCTTGTCGAAAGCTGTTGCCGCCTCGGCATAACCCTCCGCCGTCTTAGTGTCCATGGCGCGCAGGCCCTTCTTAAGCTGTCCCTTTCCGGTCTCCTCGTCGATATCGTCGCCTTCCTGGAGGCCGGCCGGTGCGGGCTTAGGGCGGAAACTCTGCAGGTAGTTTGTAACAAATGTCGGGCTGGGCAGCTTCTTCTCCTTCGCAGCCAGGATGGCCTTGCCCTTGGTCTCGGCGACTTTCTTGAGCAGGCGCTCCACACTCTGTGCACTGTTCTCGTTCCGGAAGCCGTCGATGATGCAGCTCGCAGTATAGTCGAGAAGCGCCTCGCTGTTCCTCTCTACTTGCTCGTATGCGTTTGCGCGGCGGTTCAGCGCCTTGACGTACTCGTTATCCAAGTTGATGGCGGCGGTTGTGTCCTCGATGACCTTGTCCCAGTTGGACATGGCGTTCCAGCATGCTGCTCGATTCGAGTAATATACTGGATCTTGCTTGCATAGGATGGCCTTTCCGTATAGCTCGATCGCGCGGTTGTAGTCCTTGGATCCGTAGGCCTTGTTGCCTGCGGCCTTTAGCTTGGCGGCATAATCTTTCCGATCCTATACGCGTTTAGTACCGATGCTGCTACGCGCTTTGAACGAGTCGACATACATCTTCAGAAAGATCCTGCACGCTATTCTCGTCGACGTCTGGGAGCTCATCTTCGGTAGCGGCGGCAACCGAGGCCTTCTTGGGCTCTGTTTCTGGGTCAGGGATGCCTCCATCAGTGGGTACACCCTGACTTACCTGCTTTCTCTTCGTCCTTGACAGCCTCTCTTTCCGCTCTCTCTTTCGCCTTCTTCCGGTCCCGAGCCTTCTTCCTTTTCGATGAAGCCGCGCCGGGGGACGCTGCATCCTTGTTTGAGTCTCGGAGATAATACATCGCGCCGCCCGCGCCCACTACCAATGTCACGCCGGCGATGGCGTATACGGTCCCCTTGTTATCAGACGCCCATGTTGATATCCGGTCCCACAGCGAGCTCGATCCAGTCTGGGGGATTGTGACAGGGAAGGGCCCGGGGCTGTTGGGAAGAGGTGCGGCGTCGGCGGACATCTTGGATTTGTAGTACAGGCCGCACACCGAAGAGAAAAAGACAAGATGGGAGGGATGAGAGGAACGAATGGAGCTCCTCAATGGGCGGATGCGTGTGGTGAAAGGGGATGTGCCTTCGACCTGGAGCTCAGATGGAAATTTAGGTTGGATGAGTAAGGAGCGGGCCCAAGCTCGCGACGCGGACGTCATCAACGGCCGAACTATCACTTTCACTGCCATCTTCGCTCGCATCGTTCATGGTCATGCTCTTGATCCCTCTGTCTTCTCAAAGGATGCTATTGGCCTTCCCACATACCGGTGCTGTCTCAAGGCACACTTCTGCATCTTGGGATTCCACGGCTGTACTACATGACAGCGTATATTTAGAACTAGTCATGTCCGGGACGCGACTGTTTGCTGTGGTACCGTTCGCTCTGCACCTTCGAGACGCGCCCTCATTTCTCCTTGACAGCCCCCGTCTCATTGTTTTGTCCGCATTGATGTTGTCCATTTGATAGGTGGACGCATTTGTTTGATGCAGCTCAACTTGAGAGCTCTCACGCGACCGCCAAAGGTCCGTAGGTCTCAATCTCACAATGACCGCTTCTCACACAGAGCAAGATGGGCCCGCTTCTCATCCAGCGGACACTATGACCGAGTACATTGCTGTTGAAGACGACTACCTACGCACGGAGCAGGCTGGAGGGGCCTCCAAACATCCACGTGACCGAGGTGTCTCCTCGACCTCGGGAGGTTGATCGTTCTCGTTACTAACAATCTCAAGTAACCACTTGCGCCTATGACCATGCTTCTCCTACCTAGCATGTAATTATCCCTAGATCTAGTGAAGTATTGTATGATTGGAAGTTCAAGTTCAACTCGTCAAGGTCTGCTTTGTCACCAACGCAAAAGCTCCGAATGTCGGCTCGTTACACTTCAACTTCGAAATCTCGTCCGTAGACACACAATCCATGAGTTAGCCCACAACCACCTCAAGTATCATTCTAGTCTCTTTTGTATTCTGCTTGAAGCGCTTCCCGTCATCGCAACTACGTCTTAAAGCATTTCTTTTGCTTGACCCCACATTCTATAACTTAACCTAGAATATAGACTTTGCATATAGACTGCACTATTGACATCTCTTTGTCAAGAATCATAATGTCATCGCAAGACTCCACATTCCACATCATATCCGCCATCCGCTACGATCCCCTCCTCCTCTCCTCCTCCGAAAACTCCAAACCAACCCTCAACTTCGTCGCCCCATCCCCATTCTACATGCTCGTCTACCACCGCGACCGCCTCGTAGAAGCAGCCCAGCATTTCGAGATCCCATCCGTCGTCTCGCAAGTCGCAGACGGTGCAGCTCTACACTCCATCCTCCTCCAGCACGTGCACAACCACCGCGCCGAAAACGCCGGAAAAGACGAACCGTTGAAGCTCCGCATCCTCTTCGACAAGACAGGAAAAATGACCATAGACCTGCTCCCCATTCCCCCAGTCCCATTATCGCAGCTCTTCCCCTCATCCTTCGACCCACCGAAATCCGCATCCCCATCCCCATCGCCACCGCACCCAGCGCAAACCAACCCAAAACCCTTCACGCCATCCCCATTGACAGGCGGCGCCCTCACCCTTGGACCAACAGACTATCTACCCAAAGAAGGCCCACCACACTGGATCGTGCGCCTCGACACGAAGCCCACGCCCTCGTCCCCAGTAACGCTCCTCAAGACCACAGCGCGCGCCATCTACAACTCGTCGCGCGCACGAGCGCTCCCAGAGAACCTTGCCGCGCCAAAGAAGGTAGAAGTCATGATGTACAACGAGTGCCACGAACTGACCGAGGGCTCAACCACCTCGCTGTATCTGTTCCGGGGCGGGCGCTGGGTCACGCCGCCTGTAGGCGTGCCGGCGGGCGAGCTCAATTCTGCGACGCTGAAAGAGGGGGAGGGGGAGTCGTGGGATGAAGGCGAGTTCCGGAAACCGTTTGCGGGGCGTTGGGGGCATAGTGTGCGTAGTGCGAAGGTTGGGGCGGGCGGACAGAGGGGCACGAGTAGGCGGTGGGCGTTGAGGCAGGGTATGTGTATGGAGGAGCCGATTGGGGTGGATACGGTCGAAGAGGGGGAGGGCGTGTGGGTTAGTAATGGGGTGCAGGGGTTTGGGTTTGGGAGGGTTGTTATGGGAGAGGTGTGATGGATCGTGGGGTACACTGGGTGTGGGTAGCCGGAGAGATATTTGGAAGCCAGAACTCTGAACAACATTTCCTGACTTTACGAACTACGGATTATCAACTGCTATTCGAAGCTCTTACAAACTGAACTCTACTCTGCAAGGAGCAAACACGCTCATAATCTCGGTCAGTGTGAATGCCACCACTCTCTTTTCTATGTTGGGGTCGTATATACCTGCTACTTGTTCGTAAAGGCTACAAAGTAAGATGCTCAAGAACCTCCGCCACCGCGTTAATCGCCTCACTGTTCTCCAAGATATCGATCGCTTTCGAGGGGTCCAACCACGGCTTCCATGGGGAACTGATTGACCTTTCCCTTTTCGGCGTATCCTCACATGGCTTCAAGACCCCCTTTACCAGGGGGGCTGTCCAACCGACTTCCTCAAGGTTTGGGACAACGCCCTCCATGTTCACGGTGGACATGAAGTCCTCCAGCCCCTCTGCGCTATTGTGAATTTCCTCGTCTCTCGCGAACATCCCGATCTTCTGTGTGTGGTGACAGTACGCCACTGCAAGGGCTGGTCCGTGTGTCTGGATCTGTTCCGCGGATAGGGACTCGGCTTCGTGGATGAAGTCCTCGCCCTCCATGTGGAACCAAGGGAGCTTGGACTGTGCGAGTGCTTCCACCGCTCTCTCAGCCCGATTGCGCTGTCCGGCCTTGAAGATCATCAGGTCAAAGTTGCCCTCCCTCCATATCTCCAGATATTTCTCTTGGGCGTCGAAAGTGCGTACCGTGCCAGTGGGTGGAATGACGTTAGTCACCCAGGCTCGAAGGAACGCCTCGATCATGCCAAGGCTGCCGGGATTGATCCACTGCTCTATAGTGGCTCCTGCCTGCTTGAGAGCCAGAATGAAAACGATGAGGATTATGTTCAGGCGGGTATCCACGTGTCGGCCAGAGAAAGAGTGAGCCCTGTCAATACCATAGTACCACATGCAGCGCACCAACTTGTAGTCGCCACCGCTATCGTGTTGGATGTGGAACCCCAACCGGGCCATATGGTAGTATTCACGATAGAAGTATGCGAGCGGGAACTCGGCCGGGATGCCATCGGTCTCAGTCTTTGCGTTGTTGGCATAGAAATCGAATATGTTTGGTTTGGTCCTTTTGGCAAGCAAGAAACGGCTTAATCTCTCGTTCTTTTTCTCTAGATGTGACATCGCCTTGTCGTGCCTGGCTTCGGGAGTAAGATCGGAATTTTTCATGGCTGGTTTGTGTACGTAGTAGGAGTGGAGAGAGTTGAGAGTAGGCGGCATGGTCGAAACTGGTTGCTTGAATGAGATCGAAGAGAGCAGGTAGGGAGAGAGGCGAGGGTGTAGGAACGAAGAAAAGCGAAGGCGAGGTGACGCTCTATATACCCCGCTAGTAGAGAGAGCGGTCAGAGCCAGCGACGCTGTTTGGCGGTGAAAAGAGGCGACTTGGAAGTGACGCGTGACTCTCGGATCTAATTAAAGTCCATTTAGAAAATGTCTAAAAACTAGATCTAAGCTTAAATAGCTACTAAAGTCTACTTCTTTACTTAAGATATTAGAATTAGTGAAGTTATTATAAAGAAATTTATTGAACTTTATCTATTAAATCTACTTGTTATTTTAGATATAACCGTAGCCATAACAACGTGCTCACGTCTCTCACTATTTTTCACCACTCTCCTTTCTATTTTGAGATCTATATACCTGCCCGATTTAAGTTGTACTCTCCCCCTTTGTTTACATCGAGACACGTGCTCATTGTATTTGGGTACCTACCTAGGTAGGTAGTAGCTGCATGGCACATACAGAAGACCAAGGCACAGCCCAAAAATAGTCTGTCCGAGGCTTGGATGAGTTTGGAAGCAGTCGACTCTCGCAAACTAAAATCTTCAACAACGGATTCTTTTCCAAGGAGCGAGCACGCAACATGCCTCCAACATACGGCGAGAATAAATTGCTCGGGATTCCAGGAGGTAAGTGTGTGCTTTGATACGTCGCTCTTCCCTTCACTGCTTACTGATGCCACTCCTCAGAGATACGAAACCGGATTTACGAAATCTGCACAGAGGACCAGATCCACGTGGAAATGACGCCCCGGTTGGACCTTGCCTATCAGAGCTTTGTTCAAGTTACAGACGACGCGTCAATTGTAGCGGCTCCTACCGAGGAACCCCAGTTCGATGATTGGCACGTCCAGGAGAGGAAATATCTCGGCCTTACTCAAGTGAACCGCCAGATCCGATGTGAATTCCTTCCCATCCATTCACAGAACGTTGGCGTCACTCTGAATGAATCCCATTACGAAGACTGCATTGCTATCGCTTACCCTTCAACGGATATCGAGATATCTCAAAGCTATCGTGGAACAATCGTCGTTGGGCAACCGGACTCCCCAAATGATTTTGTGGTAGACATTCTACCCTTGATGCGATTAGCAGAGAGGGCGCCTGCTCTAAAGATCTATCAACGCGTGTATAAGTACACGTATCTCAAAATCGATGAGCACACGTACTTATGCGCGACCTTATGGGGAAAGACAATGGCCAGAGACACATTCAAGTCCGTCGATCTAGACAATTGGGATGAATGCCTTATATTTCGAGCGAAAGGGAGTCGGACTTGGTCAAAGTTTGGATACAGGCACCCGGACGATTCGGAGGCTATAGAGATTAACCCGGAGACCGATAATGACAGGGCAGATGATGAATACAATGTCGTCGATCTGAGTAAGATGCTGACGACTAATAACGGCGCGGGAAGTAGCGAGCTGGTTACAGACATCTGGGCTGCTGGAAGTATCTGAAAGTACTGAATATGTTTCTTGTACTTTTGGACAGATCTTCTTGTCCACCCCACAATGGGGAAACATCGGAAAAGATGTTAGAGGTAGAAAGTAATAGGACTATCATTCTTACCTTCAATCTGTATGCCTCTTTGTACTTCGTCTAATGTTCCAAAATAGCTGATACTTGAAGAGTCGGGGCGGAAGTTCTACTTACCCAATCGCGATGCCGGGAGAACTTGATCAGTGTTGTACTTCTGAGTACTTATTTAGATTTTGTTAATTACTTGTATCTACTTACTGATTCTAAATACCCTAAGGAGCTTCTTGGCTACTTTAAGCATTTTATCAAATTGGCTCGTTACTATCGTACTGTTTAATGTATTGTATATTTGAATGCTGTGGCTAGACTTTATTGTATAGAATATAACAAGCGAGTGAAAATTCCTGTTATGCTTCAAAGAAAGTGCTAAACTTTCTATCTATAGATTATTGGAGCGGATGTTGTAGCCTGATCGTTCTGACTTTTCATTTCATCCTATTTTCAGGCGAGACTCAGAAGTTTTGAAATATGGATGTTTACGTTTTCCCATGGATGCGACACGTTCGGGTGAAATTTTCAGAACGTCTAGAGAGACAGATCTGAAGCCACATAAAGATATAAGAAGCGGTCAAGCACATTGCACACCTTCACCTACACCGTCTGATACTAGATAAGTGAAGTTGATTGTACCACGTTCTTGTCTTGTTTCTGAACCCTATTTAAGAAACCTTTCCCTCCAATACCTCCATCTCTCCTTCAATCAACTCCATTCCTTCCGACTTCTCAATAAATCAACTGGAAAATCCGTTGAGATTGGTCTCCACCCACCTGGAAATTCCTGCAGTATCTCCATCTCTCCTTCAACAACTCCTTCCTTCCAACTGCTCCATATTTCAACTGGAAAATCCGTTGAGACTGGTCTCCACCCCACTATCGAGCCCTCAGGAAATTCCACCTGAAACCGTCGCGGTCCTGAGCAAAAATTCCACTCAAAGCTGCCCCATCACGTTATACTCGACAAGAAAAGCTTCCGCACCCGCAAGATGGCACAATCACAAGAAGTTTCTCTCATCACCCCACCACGTACAGTAGCCTCCCCAACGCCGGTTGCCGATCAATCTCGAAGCGCCAATGGCTCTGCATTGGATGCTGGACGTTTAGGGGTAGAACCCTCCGGGAACAAGAAGCCGCGCGAGCATAGAAGTATGTTGGCTAATTTGCGTATCCTGGCATTTTCACTAAGAAAAAAATAGTTCACAAACTCCCATCCGCCGATCAGATCTATGATGCCTTGCCTGCTGAAGGCATAGAGCTCGACAAGCTCGTCTCCAAATTCGACAAGAGCCTCGATGATACGAACATGGAGCTTTTCAAGCAGATTTTGAGAGCTATGAGTATATTTACTGAGAAGATCATCGTCAAGCCCTTGACAGTGAGACCTTCTGATGAAGTAATCAACGAAATCATCCGGAAAGCCAGAGAATACGTGCCACCACCGCCTCAGTCCAAAGAGAAAGACTTCGTGACCACCTCAAAGCTCCTTGGTCCAACGCAAATGTAAGTCCCAGAAAGCACTACTCATACTAAAACTGATTATCCTAAGCACTTTCGCCGAATCGTCGGAGCGTCTACGTAGGGCAGGACGAAAAATGCTTCCCGAATGCTTCTATCGCGTTTTCTTCGAGAATTCGGCTACCCTGAGTCCTTTCGTTAGCGTGGATACCCATTCGAAACACAGAGCACGTCCCAACCTGAAGATTCGACCAGAGAATGGGTTTCAAGCGATTGGAGATTTCAATGCGCGACTAGACTTGACAAAAGAAAGAATTGAACGACATCTGTGGTGGAACAGGAAGCTGAATCCCTCTTCTTACATTTCGGCATTCAATAAGCTGAGCGAGTACCTTTTTAGAATGTTAAAACTATTCAAACTAATGCGAAACAGACCATGCCCTGCGACGCTGTAACTTCCACGCCCACAAAAGCGCCCGGATTGGGGAGCGAATCAGTGTCGCCAAGATTGACACTGAAGGACTTTTCGCCGCTACTGTGCAATCCACTCTCGAGGAGACTGTGAGTGTTTACGAGAAAGGGAAGATCGTCCCAGAGAGCACCACGAAGACAACTCGTCAAGTACTCATTCCGGTATTCATCCGCAACACAGCTGTCCCAGATGATCTTTCGCCTCTTGACATCGACAATTTCGACCCGTCCAAGGGGGACATGTGGCTATCGATCACTGAACTTCGACATTTCGACTTGAAGATTGGGCTCGGCGAAGGCCACGATTACGAATTCATCGCGTGTGGGATTGTGCCGAAGTCCAGGGTGACCAAGATTATGCCATACGATGGATATGATCTACACTATGAACCTCCTAACCACACTGTGTGGAGCCGTACAAATACTCGATCTTGGTTCTTCCGCTATCAGGATCAGATGTGGCACCCCAGGTATGAGCAGCATGACGATGATTTCCCCGCAACATCTCCCCAAGGCAACGACACTGGAGACAAGCGCAAGAACGATAGTGACAGCGGAAGCTGCACAGATCACACTCGCAAGCGCCAGAAGACTACAGATGAGAATTCAAGCCAGGACTCAAGCCAGGATTTTGCCGATGAAGCGGAGAAGGAGATCTCGTGTCCAAAATGTAGACATTCGTTCTATCTCTCGGACCAGCAAACCACCAGCGAAGATGCGGATTAGAGGCCTCCCAGCCCGACTACCTCAGAACATGCATGGACGTATGAATATGAAATTGGGTGAACTGTAACCACACTACAACGATTACTTGGGGAATACTAGCGGGTTCGATGGAGGGACTTGCAGCCACCTTCAGCGGCTTCTAGGATTAGACGTCACTCAAGCTGACATGGCGATTACATGTGTGTTCAGTCCTCTTGGCAGTTATCTCCATGACCAGCCTTTTGCCTGGGTTTGAATGCTCCAACAACTTGGCTCTGTGGAGGGCTCTTACAGCTCTTATGAATTGTTTATCTTAATCTAAAATTGGAGACATAGAAACTGCGTGCAACTGATAGAAGAGTGAGCTATGAAAAGTGACATTCCTTTAACTTCTACCAAAGTAATTATGATCAGTAGATTGTAAAGCCATCATTGTTGTAAATCATATAGCTCGGACCGAGGTTACGATAGCCAAAGCCATGCTCCTTTGGACTCAGGTTTTTCACAGCCCTGTCTAGTGGCTCATGGGAAGTTAAAATCGAGGTACATGCGTCAACGCTACTCTGCTCGAGGTTCGAAGTCGTTCTTGGAGCACCAAGCCCGATGCGGGGCACTACAATCTTTGTAGGCGACCTAATAAGCATGATTGAAGAATATTGACTTGGCACAGACTTAGCGTCTGAACTGATCCTAGAAAGGGTGATGAATGTGTTCTGAATGGATTCGAAGATTGTTCAAGTTGAGAACAGTATCGCGTGATTGCTTCAAAAGCAACGGATGACCCTCCTACTCAGCACTGTTGTTCATCGAAGGAACGATAAGTCCGAGAATAGGATCAATACTATGAACATTATACGAGGAGAGCGTATTTATTGAATTATATTTCCGTCAGGTGCTAAGAGGCTTTGTCGGTCTTTAGGATCCTCTACAGTGCCCTTTAGAATGTAGTCTATAACGTCAATGTCGTTACTATGATCTTCCTGAATATGACTCAATTAATACTGGCTCCTCGTACAGTAAACTTCTATGAACCCTTTCAAATCTTGGTCAACGTGATTAGCTGACTCTGATAGTCACCCTGTTGCCACGCCACATTGATCCCCACATTCATATACGTCGCACCACTATATGTTGCGTTGTCGTAATCATTCGCGTACCTCGCTTGCGGATCCAAGCCCTGCAGTCGCAGTGGGGGCGCAGCAGGCTTCACCATGTAAAGTTGCTGGAACGCGAAGACAATGCTTTGGCTCCCGTTCTGCGAGACAAACTGTGCGCCGGGCCAGTTGCTGTTGTCTGGCAGCGCAAGGCGGTAGAAGTCACCAGAGATGACGATTGGGTTGACTCGCTCAGCGTCCGCCATGATACCTGGTATCGCAGCGGACTCTTCTGCGCTTAGTTCAGAGGGATTGAGTTCCAGACCGAAAGAGCCGCACATCATAGCTACGTGCCCACGGTATTCTATGCTGATGTTGCGGTGTGTCAGGCCGTTCGGAATCGCTGAGATGTGACAGGCCATTGCAGACGGAGGGTAGACTAGCGAAGTTCCGAGCTGGATGGTGACTCTGTTGGAAGCGTCTGTGTTGTCACTTGTCCAATGTTGGGGCCAGTAATGGAGCAGGCCTGCGTCAAATCGCCCGCCACCGGAAGCACAGCCTTCCCAGAGCACATCCGGATATTTGGTTGTCAGATTATCGATGACGCGGTACAAACCGAGGACGTAGTTATAGTCATCTGAAGGATGCGCTAGCTCGTGCATTCCGCGGTTGTTGTCCCACTTGACATAGTCGATGTTCGCAGAGTCCAAAATATTAGACACGAAATTGATGATGAATTCTTGCACCTCGGGCATGCTCACATTAAGCACCAGTTGATTTCGGGTTAGTGACCTGGAGTATTTTCCAGCGTGCAATACCCAGTCGGGATGTTCATGGTACAGTGTCGAGTTGGGATTGACCATTTCCGGTTCAACCCAGATACCGAACTTCAACGGCTGTGTACTATTGAGTATGGTGTAGTTATTGATCTGCGCAACGTATGGAGCAAGTCCATCCGGAAACTTAGCTGGGTTGGGAGTCCAG
This sequence comes from Lophiostoma macrostomum CBS 122681, assembly GCA_010405375.1. NCBI lineage: Eukaryota > Fungi > Ascomycota > Dothideomycetes > Pleosporales > Lophiostomataceae > Lophiostoma > Lophiostoma macrostomum. Next base: position 14,788 of record MU004610.1, read on the forward strand.
TCGCCAAGCCCCATGGTGTCGTTGTCTCGGGGATACTCAACGCCAAACCACCCGTCGTCATTCACGAAGAGCTGCACACCAAGCGCTTCCGACTCCCCTGCTAAGCTAAAGAGAGAGGTCTGGTTGATGTCAAAGCCGAGACCCTCCCAGGAGTTGAGCAAGATTGGCCGAGTCTGGTGAGTGTATTGTGAACGTGAGAGATGGTTGCGATACAGATCGTGGAAGGAGCGAGACATTCCTCCAACGCCCTCAGTCGAGTAAATTGCTACTGCTTCGGGAGATTGGAAAGTCTCTCCAGGCTGCACCCGAATGTTCGTGTGCAATGGATTGAGACCAAAGAGAACGCGAACGTAGCCGTTCGAGAATCGTTCTGCGGTTGCTGAAAAACTACCAGTCCAGACTAGGTTGAAACCCCAGGCTTCGCCAGTGGTTTCTGTCGTGGTTGGCGAGACAAGGGCGAAGAAGGGATTGTGGAGGTGCGATGAGTAGCCTTCAGTGCTCCGGAACCTGCGCCTGTCAGCAAAGCATTCCTTCATAGGTGGGCAGATTTTACGTAGTCTCCCCATAATCAATCTTCCTCGTGACCCTGTTGAACTCATGGGCCCAGTCACCATGAACTTCGATCATGTTCAGGTCCAGGTTTGGAAAGTCGGTACTGAAGCTTGCTGCTCTTTCGATGACGAGGTCCTCTGTACCATTGTTCGTAATCGCAAAACTCCTGGCGATAGCGTTGTACGCAGGAAAGATCGAGTACGACAACGCTGCGGATACTTCGGTGACATTGTCGTATAGGTGAACAATTAATGTTGTGACGTCGCTCTCATTCCCGTATGTTGCTGGAAGACCAGGTAAGGATGGTTTCCCTTGTACTATCTTGTGCGACTCGTAGAGGAAGGCAGATACAGTATCTCCATCAGCGTGCTGAATATGGATTGCCGGTAGTCGAAAATCACTCCGGCCAACATCGGGGAACTCTCGCCGGTAGTTAGCTAACTGGTCATTCCATCCATTGGGTGAGATATAGGCCGGCGGCGTAAAATCGGTGCTGGGTCCTCCAAAATGGTCGGACACAAGGTCACCGGACTTGCTGTCCACATGAAACAAATACGACACGTTGTCTCCGCTCAACGTAAAGTTTGTCCCAGTCGTGGTAATTGCTGTCCGATTGTCAATTCGAGTCGGTCGAGTAAGCACAGAGAGTCTTACCGCCCTGGCCTACCACCACTACCACAAGCATAGCCAGCAAGGCGAGCTCTCGGACTCCCACCATGATGTTTTATGCTTGATCCCGAACGACATGATTGTTGTACTTCGAGTTTATATGAAAGCAAATCATCTACAACGTTCCAGCCTGCCGATCGTGAGGGGAAGGGGGGCCAATCCACGCTGTCGGAGAAATCGTTGAATGGCGGCCGGGTGGATTGACTAAGCGCTAAACTACAATCGGAATCACAACCTAACATCCCCGCCCACTATACAGGGTAGGGTACATTACCCGCAGCGCTGATTTGCAGGAAAACAAGCTGCTGAAAGGTAGATACCCGCAATCGCTCCGAGAATCTGTGCAATCGAATAGACTTTTTTACCAAGTCTGATCTCACAATATGCATGTGCTTTGCCGATCCAGCAATTCACAATCCACGGAGTCCACCTGAGTCTCTGGCTAGAAATCTACCAACTACATCTTGTCGTCAAATCGAATTCTTGCTTTCAGAGTCTCAATATGCCGTACACCACGGACTTTCACTATGATGACACTACTGAAGTATAGGACCGTTCGGAAGATGTCCAAAAACTAGGTCTAAGCTCAAATAGCCACTAAAGTCTACTCCTTTACTCGGAATATTGGCATTGGCAGAGTTACCGCGAAGAAGTTCATTAAACTTCGCCTGTTGAATCTACTCATTATTTTAGACGTAACCTTACATCGCACCATAAAGCTACTGCGCACCTTATCAAAGGAACGACCTTCGCAAACTACTACATAGTCCCTTAAAGCTCCCATTTACGTTCCCAACCCGCTGATCCTCCCTCTACATGTGCCCTCAAATCCACACTTAACACATCTCGCCGCCTAAGACTTACAGAAACTCCAGTAACCCCAAATCCGAACATAAACCCATCACACCCCTTACAAAAGCAAGAAAAATCTTTACAAATCCCATTAAAATCCCGCAACGCTCCTTATCCCTACTTCATGCCCCCCTTTAAAAAGGGTACCTGCATTGGCTCAATAACATTCTTTCTAGGGTAGAGGTTTGTAGGTACGTTAGCACGATTTTATACATTCGGCGTCGTGTCGAGACCTACCTATCTACCTAAGTACGGATGCACGATAACGGTAGATGTAATTATAGCCTGGCTATGCGATTCTTCGCGATAAGCATACTCATCCTATACTACGCCAGGTACCTAACATCATTTAGATGCATCTTTGAATGTTCCAACTAGGCAGTGATTTAACTTCGCAAGTCGATCATACTAGGACGTCCTTCACTAGTCATAGATAATCATGTAACGAGACATGCATAAAGCTATAGCTTTGATCGTTGGTCCACCTTTGCATCCGATTGGTCATTTATCCTCATCACACAATTGAGCAATCATTATTGTATTTAAGCACGCTAGAGTAACTTTCATGAGTTCGCCGGACTGTCTGTGCTCGATCGACCAACCGTGAACAATGGACGCATCCCTTATCTTGAGAATAGCGACCTCAGTCTTCTCTTAGTTTCCAGTTTCAACGCCTTTAGCTCATCACTCGTCCTCAAAACGGCATCGCGGTTTTCAACGGCTCTTCTAAGCAGGTATGCAATGCACTCGTTCATGATTCCCCAGGTCGAGCACTTGTATACCTCCGGTGCTTCGCCGAACTCGTCTTTTTGCTGTAGTAGTGAGAAGCTGACCTCATCTGACATGCCCTGCAACTGGCCAAATGCGATCGGAACGGTCGGAAGGCCGGACTTGGTGCGCTGAATGTGCAGTCTTCGTGCTCTCAAAGCGCTCTCCCGGTTGTGGCTCGCGACAAAGAGTTGCACTGATGGAAAAGGGTTTTTCTGGTGTTCTTCACCACCGAAACCGCCGAAGCTTCGAGTTAGGACGCCGGCGACAATGCTGTTGTATGCGTTGTGCGTGTTCTCGATGGTGTCGTGGATAAGCGACCTGTCCTCTGACAAAATGTATGCACCACGGACGAGCTTCAACCCGAGAGTGAAGCCGTCTCTAGCTGCCTCCGCAAGATGTTCAGCAATCACCGATGGCGTCTTCTTCAGATAGGCTTGGTAGGTATTGTACACGATGGCTTTGCCGTCATGGTTGAACTTCCGCATGAGCTCGATTGCTGTACGATCAATGCCTTCCTGGAAATGCTGAGATTCGGCGTCGACGATGATCTGAATACCTCTCTGCTTACATATAGTACCGAGTTCGAAGAGGGCGTCGAGCATTTGCTTGGGTGGGAGGCTGCCAGTGGTGAAGGCTTCGGCGACAGATTGTCCAGCACCTGTTGTCCTTGGAGCAAGATTAGTCCAACGACGAGATTGTTAAGCACCATCATACGTACTTGACCGCCAGAATGTCACCTTCTGCGATGCATTCCAGCGTCTTCAGGTTACCCAGCCTCCACGCTTCGATGTCTGCGTCCGTCACGACTGCCGCCGCTTTCACATCGCAGTCAGCGTGTGTACCCATCCCATGGGACTTCTTGCTCTTATGATCGTAATGGATCTCTTTTGCATATGTGAGAATAACACCCTTAAAGCCCAGATCTTTCAGCCTCTGGACACATGCTTTCGTCTCTTGTACCGATTCGCCTGTGCAGAACTGGTTGTAGATGGTCGTCTTTAGAAGACCGTGAACGATAGGGTTTCTCTGCACATTGAAGATGTATTTTGAGCTTGAGTGTACGAAAAAGGAAAGAAGCCGAAGCGAGGGTGATAAAAGGGAACGGTGCGAGGAGATAGTCGAGATCATTAGGGATCGAAGCAGCATGCCCATTGGCATGACCGAAAGCGGAGGCTGAGTAGAGACTCTAGAAGAGTTTGTTTTTGGCGTGACATCGGGTGCTGACTTGAACGCTACATCGTTCGACGCAGTCGTTGATGACTTTCTCGTGGTGTGGACTGTCCTGACGCCTTTACTGACAGACTGTTTTGACGATCCCCTGAATTCAAGGTCGTGCTTCCTTCGGCCGATGTTCGACAAGACTAACCCTTGGAGCGATACCCGACGAAGTTCGGGGAACATGGATGCTGCCATGCTTCTCGCAGACGAATTGAGAACGACAAATGACGGGGCTCGGGATAAGATGGAGATTGTCACCGGTCGAAGAGTATCAGACGCAGCCTACGTGTCAGTAGATATCATATGGTTAGCTAAGTGCGTCCTCACGCCCTATCTCGTGCGCGAATGCGAATGCCCCGCCATGAGTACTCGGCGCGGTCCAGAATCGGCAGCGGGGTATGACCACTCATGACCTTGTATGAACGTAGAATCATCTAGCGCGATGCCGATTGCGGTTTACGGCTTCTTTCATGCAGTTGTTATCGTGATTGAGGTGTGGTTTGATTCCATCGACTTATCTTATCAGCACGACTGCTCTGTACTTACGTGGACTCTTACTTCGAGGCAAGCGGGACACCAGTGTGCCATGCTTTGAGCCCCTTCAAATACTCAAGGACTGTCAGACCATGGCCTTCTTAGATACGAATTGGTCATCTTCTTCAATGGCTGGAGGGTTGAACGCGGTTCCATTGTCGGCGGTTCATGATCGTTTAGCATCGGCTTAACAGAAATCTGGCTACCCACATGCTACCCTAGGCACCAGCTGGCATGCCACCTAGCGGGACGATCAGTACACTTCAGTCAAACGGTTTCTTCTCAAGTTTGATTGCTGTCGTGCATATACGCGATCGGTGGTATCATACTGCTGCCCAACATACCGAAATCGGCGGATATCTACGTATGTAAGGCATATGCTGTCACCTATGCCTACATACTGTCGTGTACGCCGCCCAAGACCCTTATAGTATTCGAATAGTTCGATCTATGTTCCACCAATACCGACAACAACGTCGATCGTAACGAAGTGGTGCTTGTTCATGATTGTGGTCGTTCTAGAGCGGGTGCCTACATGTTAGTTGCACAATTGACAAGGTCACTCAAAGCTCCAGCACACTAGAAGTCTCAATCAAGCCAACGTTATACGTTGAGGATGTCGATCGGGTACGACGTGGTGTGTTGATTTATTCCTCGGACCAATATTAGTGGTCCACAATTGCGGGAAATGAGACGAGTAGAGCCACCAAGGTTTACTGGCTCTCTAAGTCAGGACCCGATAGTCCATGTCTCAAACATCGTATGTTCCACACGGGTGTTACCACTTTGGAAGAATAAAAGCAGGAAAACTGAATCTTCGTTTAGGGTCAACGGCCCAGTCTAGCTTGAGGAAACAGGGAAAAATTGAACATACCAAAGGAAGCCAGCGGTTTGGATAATTATTCCCGACATGATACTGACTACAGATTTCATATCTTTCCACTCAGGAAGACTATGATAAGAAGGTCTTCAGCGAAACAAGATGCTGATATAATCACTGAATCCCTGTTAATTGAGGCACGGGGATACATGAGCGGCACAGCAACATCGACCTGATCATCTTCATCTGCTTCACTATCTATCCCTTCCTCCTTCTCCAACGTCTCAAAGTGCTGCTCAAAACTCATCATGATGGCGAGCTTCACCTTCTCGATCATTTTGTGCTCTTGCATGCTCTATGCAACTTACAAGCTCGCAACTTTCATAGCGTACAAAGCTACGCTGCGCCGCCATGGCTGCTTGGAACCCCCATCATATCGCCATCTTGAACCCGTGTTTGGCTTAGATCTATTTCTTGGCTACATGAAAGCGTTCAAATCCGGTAACTTCCTTGACTTCAACAAGAAAATGTTCGACCAGAACGGCAAGACCTTCCAGGCGAAACTTTTCGGTAAACGTATCATCAGGACCATTGATCCAGAAGTCTCTAAAGCGGTGCATGCCACTTTTGCGACTAAGTTTGGTCTCCAGCCGCTCAGGTATAAGACTGCGAAGCATCTGTGGGGTAATGGGATTATTGTTGTTGATGGTGAGCACTGGAAGCATGGTCGAGCCCTCATGAAGCCTTCTTTCGACGTAGTTCATCTTGCAAATTTCGAGCGGCTGAAGAAGCATACTAAGAGATTTATTGCGTTGCTACCGAAGGATGGGGAGACGGTTGACCTCATGCCACTGTTCAAACGACTGGTAGGTATTCTAAAGCCAGCACATATTTGAGTACAAGACTGATGTTATTAGATCTTGGATACTTCAAGCGAGTTCATATTCGGCGAAGCGATGGGTGGTCTTGAAGAAAGTGCTTCGTCTGAGCATTTCATGGAGGCTTTCTCTTATGCTCAAAGAGGCACTGCTATTCGTGCTATGCTAGGTCACTTCAAGTTTCTGCACAGGAATAAGAAATGGTGGCAAGCCTGCCAAGTTGTCACCGAATATCTCGATACCTGTGTTCAGGCTGCACTTGATCGACAACAGAACAAACAGTTACGCGTCTTGTCTGGTGATATATCAGCACTTGACGGCGCTCGACTACGTCTCGTGGACGAGATGGCCAAAGATAGTACGTAACTCTCAATTTATAGCTCATTATTCCTTGTACCATTCATGCGATGCAATCTGGGCCCTCGCGACACACTTGTACAGGTGTACTGATAAGATATCTGCATTTAGGTCAGAATAGAATTACCTTACGCTCGCACATCCTCAGTGTCTTCAGCCCAGCGCACGATGGAGCTGCAGTGACATTGAGCAACGCGATCTTCCATCTAGCGCGACATCCTGAAGCTTGGGATATGCTTCGCAAGGAGATGGAGCCAACGAGAAACGAATCACTAAGCTATGAGCTAGTAAATTCATATAAATACCTCCAATGGGTTCTGCGAGAGAGTAAGTCAGGATCATTCGCTATCCTGTCGATGACCTAGCCTTGCTCATGTTATTCCAGCCCATAGACTGACACCTATTGCTACGTTGAACCAACGGCAATGCCTAGAGTCGGTCGTCTTGCCCTTCGGAGGTGGTCCATTCGGGAAAGACCCACTCTACGTGCGAAAAGACGACATTATCGAAATCAACTATCGCTCTATGTGCCGAGATGCCGATTTTTGGGGTGATGACGCAGACCGCTTCGTTCCCGAACGATGGGAATATATCCGCCCCAACTGGGAATATACACCATTTGGGGGCGGACCTCGTTCATGTCTAGGAATGCGCCTAGTCTACACCGAAACTGCTTATGTCCTTGTCGAGTTTTTGAGGACCTTTGCAAGGGTAGAGAACCGAGACCCAGATATTGAGTGGAAGGAAGAGATGCGAATGACGTTCCAGAGTAAGAACGGGTGTATTGTGGGACTGATTCCCAGGTAAGGACAAATGTAACCTCAGCTAATACAGAGCAAATCGGTCTGATAATGTAACCTTTTTGCTCCGTCGATTGATCTTGCTCAACAGCGTAGCCAACAGTAAGTAACTACTACTATTGGTAAGGACCTCCAATAGTAACTGACCAACCTGTCTTCGGTTACTTACTGAACCCTATACTGCCAAGGACCGTACTGTCAGTAAGCCTTACTAGCAGTAACCTTACAAAAACGGCCAGTTACTGCAGTAACTGGCAGTAACGGCTCAGTCTTCCTTAGTAAGGATCACGTGTGACCTATATATAGTACCCGCCAACTGCTTTTTAAACAGCTGTTGAGAGCATTTCTATATATAAGTTGCACGTGACCTAGGTATCAGTTACTGTCCGTTATTGCCAGTTACTGCAGTAGAAAAATCGACCCGTTACTAACAGAGATGTCTTCAGTTACTTACTGCCAAGAT
>MU004611.1:0-22571 GCA_010405375.1 Lophiostoma macrostomum CBS 122681
TAGAAGCAGGAAAAAGACGTCTTAAGCAGTAGCTAGAGACTACTAGCTCTCAACGTCCTCAAAAGCGCGTTTAAGTAGACCTAAATTAACGCTTTATAGAGGTAGAGACTATTAGAAAGGCTATACACGCAGCTAAGGCCTTAGCAGCTTAGCAAGGTAAATCTACTATAGAAAAGGCTATAGAAACAGTAGTAGTAGCTATAGCAGCAGCTACTCTACAGTCTATATATATGCAATAGCAGTTATAATAAGCGTGGTTGAGATATCGCGTGTTTTGTGCAGGTGTCGTGTTTTGGTGAGGTGATCAGGAACCCCGGGTGATCAGGAACTAGGTGCGCTAGCTTATTACCTATCCCATCTTAGTCCCTAGAAATCTCAAGCGTAGTCAGGCTTATTAAACCTCGCGTAGCATGTCAAACCGTCCTTCTAATCCTTGGGATACCTCCAGGGCTGGAGGTATACTTGAATGCGACACATCGTAAAACACGATCGACAACTGGATCGAAAATCTCACTTCGCAGTCCCACTCTCAGTGTGAGTAACTCAGGGATACTACCCAATCGGATGAGGGGAGATCGTTGCTCGCCATCTTGAGTGACATCGACGCATACTTTTTCTTGTTATCTGATAAAGCCTTTTCGCTTACTTACTGTAATACAAAGGCTATCCTGTCTATAAAGCTGTTGTTAACTAACTTACTACTCCTGAGATATCATCCGACGCATACTTACCTACGCGAAGGCGAACCTTATAATCTCCCCGTAGTAAATGCCGCCTGAGCAATAGTTTATACAGATAAAATTGTGTGACTATATTTGCTCGTCCATGTAGTCCTCATTACGGCTAATACTAGAATCTGATAGTGAGCAGATCCAAGATAAAGCCACAGTCCGCTGTTACTGATTTCAATTAGAACTTACACATATACGTGAAGACGTTGAAATATTTTAGATCTTTCCCGGTTCTCAAGAAGACATCACTGCGGACACATTCAGGCGTAGCCCCGCAATCAATACCTTCCACGGCCAAGCCAATCAAATATAAGTCCCCTTCCCCACCCACCTCCTCCCTTTCCCCTCCCACAACTTTTCCGGTCTCCCTTTTCCGCACGGCCTGCCCACGCCATCTTCGGCGCGCACGCCGTTGCATCATTTCCACAAATACAATGGCAAGCGCCATATAAGAGCATATTGATTCGACAGGCGGTTCTGATGCGACAGCCTGCTCGGCTCGACTTAACCACGTCCGAGTCTGCGAGATTGCCTGAAAGGGCTAGGATGGGAGACTACGGCGAGTCTTCGGACCGAATTCGTTACCCATTTTGGGGAGCCGATGGTTTACACTGTGTTTCGTTGGTGTGTAGAGCTTGCTCGGTACCCAAGGGAGGATAGTCGTGGAGACGCGGCCTCACGAAGGATAGAGTTACTACGTACGTACTGTGTCTATGCTACTGCTGGTTTCCAAACTCATATTCCAGTTCTTAGCTTGACTTAAGAGTGACCTTCTATCAGAATACAACAAAATTAAGCATCTTGTAGCATATAGGTGACAAACAGTTAGTAATGGAGGGAGTACAGTAGAGATGGGTTCGTGAGAGCTTACATATGTACGGACGCAGAATGAGAAACTATCCTTCAAGGATGAGTCAAGTCGAAGCAGATCGCATCATTCACAGTCTTTTGATCGAATCGCGAACCGGAGCATGCTGCCTAAACATCAGCCCTCTGGCGTTTGCTATTGCCAGGCCAACCTCCCCAATAGGAACTCTTGAGAACGGCCACATGACTCACAGCATCCACTTCACCGCATTCAATGATCAGAATCCTTAGTCTCCCAGCGCAATAAGTTCGACACGACAACCAACATCCAGCCTCTTCTCACTCTTCCACGAAGCCCTCCTCCCTCCGCATCCCACCACCCAGTCCCTCAATGCGCCAAACCCAAACCCCCCTGAACGGGCCCTGGGCCCGCAATCTCTCCTCCTTCACTTCTTCGCTCTCCTCCATGCCGTCCAAGTACCGCTCCACATTCGACGCAATCTCATCCTCCGCCTCCGAAACAATCTGTTCAAAGTCATACCTGCACATTTGGGAGACCGACTCCGACGTCGACAGCCTCCTCCAGCTTACGCAAACCATCGTCAAGATCCAAGACATGCACACCTACATGCCCTCATCCAGCGGCTGGGGCCCCAGTATCGGGACCAGCATGATTATAATCTGCGAGCAAAAACCCGGCCGCGACGACTTTGCGCGCGTCTGCGAGCTGGTGCGGTACTTGACCAATTTACCTGGAAAACCGCACCTAAGCGGCGGCGTGATGGCGTTTGAAGGCATAAAAATCGTGCGCGGTATCGACAACACGCAAATCCCCAACGCTCATGGCCAATACACGCCCGCTGCCGAAACCAGCGTCAAGAAGCTGCTAGAGCGGGTCAACAAGTGCATAACGCGGACCTTTGCCTCAGGCGCATACACCGAGGAGAACCGGAAGATGGTCTGGCACCACGGGCCCATAGTCCATTTTCTGAACCACTTCATCGCAAACACGACGCCGGCGATTCGGAGCGCGCTGGCGGGTGTCACAATCCACTCCCTCCTCAGCATCCCGCCATCCTCGAGCTCGCCTCCCACGGCAACGCAGACGAGCATCCACCCGCCCCCGCTAAGCCGAATATACAACACGCCGACCACGCTCTCAACCCTAGAAACCTACTGCACGCGCCTAGGCATCCCGATAGTCCTGCTCGACGCCTCCGCCCAACGCCTCACAGAGAGCTATCTAGCCATCTACATGTACTACTGGGCGTACTACATCCACACGCTGCTGCCCCCATCGCTCGTGACGCCGCACTACTACAAGGCCATGGACGCGCTAGTAGCCTTCTGCTTCAAGCTGCACGGGGCGTGTACGCGCAGCTACGGCAGCTCCGTCGTCAAGACGGTGCAAGCGCACCTCTCAGCATCCAAGGCGAAGGGCTGGGCGCGGACGTGCGTGGACAGGGAGATGTATAGCAAGGCGGGGTGTCGGGGCGCGGCGCGGGATCAGAGGATTGCGGAGGCGGTGCATTGGGGGGATGCGCCGTTTGCGCTGTTCGCCTCAAGCTCGCTTTCGACCTCCTCCGCACCCGATGCCGCGGGCAAAGCTAGGGCGATGAGTGGTGGCCTGGCTGGAGCAGGCACGGAAGCCCTCCCAGCGTTCTCCCGCCTACCTCTTGGTCCGGCTGCCGGCATGATAGCAGGGCACTACACCAGCGCGCCAATCGCCATCTCCTTCTCCACGCTCTCTATAAAGATCTCCTCAGAGTCACCGTGGCACCTCTACATACCCAAAGAACTCGTTCCAGACTCCTCACCCTCGTCTTTCGCGACGCCGCCAGAGCCAGAGAAGGTCGTCACAGGCCGCATCCAGGGGCTGATGATGGGCGTGCTGGAGTGCGTGCGGCGGAAGAAGGGCGAGCCGCAGAGTGCGCTGCAGAGGGAGAGGGAGATGTGGGAGGAGGTTGTGAAAGCTTGTTGTTGGGCGTTGGACGGGTGTAAGGGGAGGTTGCCGAGGGGGGTGGAGGAGAAGGTCGGGTTTGTGGAGAGGAATTTGAGGCAGGGGACTTGGGCTTGGGTTTTGGGGTATGCGGGAGGACAGGGACAGGGGCAGGGGCAGGGGCAGGTTGGGTGGAATTGAGAGAGGGATTGGGTGGATGGAATTGAGAGAGGGAAAGAGGAGACTCTGGGGAGTGGGTGTGTGTATGACGGGGAGGGGGATGGTCGGGGATGTTTTGTAGCTAGGCATTCTGCTTTCGATGCTGTAATGCATCATATAGCTATTGACAAGGAAGGTCACAAGGGCTGACTAACCTTTTCGGCTGCGGCCTTATTGAACGCTAAATAAACCTTCAAAGAAATAGAGGAAAAGGTATAGATATTGTATAAGGAAAGGACGCACCATGTGACCACAGTTTGAAAGACGCGACAAATGAATCATTGAACGGATATAGTACGGAAGGGATGTTGGAGTGCGAAAGAACCTGAACGAAGTGGGAGATATCGGAGGCTATTCTATCAACAAGGATTTAATATCGATAGGAATTAATTTCACGGCTTAACATCTAGATGCAGCGCGTCAGTCAAGAGCATTATAGACAGTGTGGTCTTCATAGTACTGCAAGTGAGCGAAGAGGCTTCATCAAACAACAAAACAAAAAGCAACGCAACTCGCAGCCAAACAAATTCTCTAGCCATCGTTAGGTGGTATCATACCACTTAGATAGTAAGTGTATCACAGGGGAAGTGGAAGCTCACTAGAATATGTATCAATTACTACGACGCTCTCGTAGACCCGGACGATAGTCAAACGAAAAAGTCAAGGCTTCTGCTTCCAGACGTCATCCCCGTCCAGGCACCGGTCCATCTTCGTGCCCATAACGCATTCGCATCAATATCCGTGCCGCTTGAATATCCCAAAATTCCAGCCTATACAAGCTAATTTCCCTTGGCCTTTTCGTATGAAACCTCGCGTGTTTCCCTGTAGAGAGGCTATGGAAAAATTGTCCATCGATCTCGGTCGCACTCGGGGTTTTCGGGGTTTTCGTCGACGACTGCAGGTGGGGAGGTTCTAGATCGTCTTCGGAGCATCGCCTCCGGATCATCGACATTAACGGGAACGCTTTTGGGCCCTGGGATGCTTTTAGGCCTGGGGACGCCTAGAGGTTTCTTCTTTAAGCCTTTGCCAGCTACAAGTCTGCGTTGCGAAGGGGGACCAACAAGCGTGCCATGCAGCCGATTCAATCGCGGTGTCTCCTAGAGACCGTTGGCTGGAGCGTCCACGCTTGGACCTTCGCCCTTGACGCCATTCTGGTAGTCTACAGTGCTCGTAACGATGGTCTGGAGATACTGGTTGATGACACTGAGATGAGTGCTCTTCATGTCGAACCACCAGTTGGAATCGGTATACGGCACCATCTCTTGGTCGTCTTCATTGTCGTTGTCGTACCTGTAGAGCTCCAGGCGTCTACCAATCATCATGACACCGTATCCGTTGCGAATCTTCGCCCGCACGCCCAAGTCATAAGCCATGATATCACCACGAGTGGTTTTTGGGTGGCCTTCTGGACGATCGAGAAATTGCGCATGTTTGGGGTCGTCCGCCACAATGGCTAGATACGTGTGCGGGAACTTCTTGGCACTCTCGGGTTGGCCCTTCTCGCTAATGGCGTAGGTCTTGTAGACGACGAATCCGGTAATGTGCTCGCGCGGAATCAAGCGATACTCTGAAAAGTCCTTAAGCTTTGTCTTTTTCGGCTTTGCCTGCCTAACACTCCATCCATATTGCACCATCATGTCGAAGCTCGCGGGCTCCACGGTGAAGAACTGATTCACGGGGAAGTAGTGTTGGAGGAGCATTAGAGCTAGTGATTTGGCACGCTCGAGCTGATCCACCATAGTCACGCCCGGCGTGTCATAGCCATCGACGTAGGCGTCCCAGAATTCTTTGATCTGCGGGATCTTTTGCAGCTTCTCCTCGGTGAGATCTGGGACCGGGAGAACGTTGGGAAAGCCGGCGTTGTGCGCGTTGGCTTGCACATCTTCGCTGCCAATCTGAGTGGCTTGGACGTCTTCGCCGCTCACTTGATCAACGTTCGGCTGCTGTTCGACCCATTCATCCGAATCGGGCATAGGGGTATCGCCCTGGGGAATTCCTACGTCTGTTGGGTTTCCTAGAAAAGACAGTCAATTTGGGAGAAGTCTGCAGTGGAGGAAGCGAAGCGTACCAACTGCAGCTAGATCAGACGGCAAGCCAGTCCCATTGGAAGAATTTTCCGGATAAGGACTGTTCGTCGCCAGCTCGATAGCCTTATGATCGAAAGGGCTGTCGACTGCCGACGCGGGAGAAGAAATCTGGGTAGATCCCAAATCCAGCGGATCCATATTACCATTCGTATCCATGCTTGCAAAGGTAGAAATATGTGACGGCACCGTGAGAGTGAGGCTGGTCTGCGTGGGTGTTTAAAAGCTGGCGACTGTGTAGATGCGACGCGGACTAGCTCCAAGGGCAGGAGTCGGTGAGGCAGTTACAATCGAAGGTGAAAGAGGAAGTAGTGGCAATCACCCCAGTGACAAGAGACGAGCGCAATTTCATTGTGGCTGGACTTTATTAAAGTTTGGGAAAACTTTGGTAGCCTCTCTCTCTGTCGCTGGTTCTCACCTTCGGATCCATGGATTGTGCAGACGTGCAACGGAGGGATAGGCGCAGTAGCAAGAATGACAAGCTGGTCATCATGTCGACAACAGCCACGGTAAAGGCCACCACTAGGCTATACACAGTCTACAGGGACTTGTCGCAAAGCGATGTGGGAGCATTAAGGCGGGCACACGGACGGTAGTCCAGGTACGCGTACCAAACTGTTTGTATCTCATCAAAGAGTATCGCACGCTTGGACGACTTCATCAAGGTCTATACATGGAAGACTCGGCGCTCTTAGCGATCAGTCGGCTCCTTCTGCTTCGGACCCACTACCATCTCCTTCTCCCTCTCCACTGGTTGCAACCTTCTTTGCCTTCTCTCTCACTTTCTTCTTTAGCTTCTTTTCACGATTCCTCCTCGTCTTCTTCTCCCTGTCTGCCTCTGCTTTCTCCTTTGCAAGTATGGCTTGCTGTTGCTGTTTGCTCTTGGACGCCTGCAGCTTCTTCCGTAACGCAATCCTAGCTTTCTTCCCCTTCCTCTTTCTCGTCTTCTCGCCCTCTTCAACTGTGACCAACGTCGGTGGATGACCAATTCGGACAACCGTCTTCAGACCGTTTGCTGAAATGCTTCGTACCTTCCAGGGCAAGGCGCTCCCCGGCCACGGTTGCCGCGACATTTTCATTACGGCGTCTCCGTCGACAGCCACTGACTGTAGCGGTCCATGTCTCTTGCGATCTATTTCTTCCGCAAAGTAGTAATTCCGGGGCCTTTCCAGTACGAAGCCTGCCGACTGGGGGTTGACCTCCGGCGAGGCTAATCGGATCTTGTTGGATCGCTGGGTCGTCGATTGGCCAGCAAACAATATCAACTCCACTTCGTCTTCCGACGCCTCTGCTGGTGCAATGGCGTTATGCTCAGTGGGGTCTCCATCTTCAAGCGTGGCTATGAATTCATAGTCGTCATTGATGCGACTCCGAAGAAGCTCTGTGACTTCGGGATCGGGCGACGAGCGCGGGGAAGAAGCGGGAGATTGGAGCTCTTCGCGGCGGACACTTGGACAAGGAGATTAGTGTCGTATAGATTATAAGAACGAAGTGGAGCGTACCGCTTCGCACGAGGGAGCTCAAACATGTCTCTTGTGGTTTGCGGTTTCTATTTGTAGCTGGTTGAATGTTGGTGTGCGGTTCCGGCACAGCTATTCTGCCCCGAGACACCGCCTCCCCCCTGCCCATGTCCGACGACAACCCCACGTCTCGGTGCTTCCTACGTAGTCGCCTGCTTCGTTTTGAGCAAAGGCCAGTCTAAATGGATCATGAAATGTTTTCCTTGTGACGGCCGCACGTCACATTTTATTCCCTCTACCTTCTTTCCTTTGGGCGTTCAGCCGCATTTCGTCATCCTGATACCGTCGCGACCAATTGGCCTGGGACAACACCATGACTTGATAGCCTGTTCGAGTTCCTTCTCTACAGCTCTACACCTTCGTTTCTCACTTCACCAAGCCGCGGCACGATGCGGGCCTCCAGTCTCGCCATCAGCATCGTCTGCGGCCCCGTCGTGTGCTGCTACGTCGTCTTTGCCGCGTGCTTCTGCCCCGGACGACTGCAACGACACACCGAGTCCGACGACAAGAAGCGCTTCGAACGACGGCAAAAGGTGGCACCGCGGCCTCTTCCCATCCGCCCTCCCGAGCGATGTCTGACCCTGCCGGCCTGCTTGTCCGAGAAGGCCGCCCGATCTGCGACCGCCCCAAAAGGCAAGACTTTCGAGCAGACCCAGTCGCGCCTCTTACAGTTACCGCTCGAGCTGCGACGGATGATTTATCGGGAGGTCCTGGGTGATAAGACCATGCACATTGTGCTCAAAGAAAATAGACTGGGCCATCTGCGGTGTAAGGCGCCCAGCTCGATCGAGTGTCCGCTGGGCTACAATGGACGGAGTCTAAGCCGAGAGTGCTGTTGGGGCACCGTAGACAGCGCGAACATCTGGTGTCCGAGGAATGGGGAGAGGAAGCGGACCGACGGTGACATTCTGCCCTTTCTGCAGAGCTGTCGGCAGATGTACGATCCCACTTGTTGCCACGTGTATACGATTCAGCTAATCCTTGACCAGATACTCCGAGTCGATAGACACGCTCTACTCGACAAATACCTTCTCCTTCTCCGACCTCGACTGCCTCCGCTACTTCAGTTGTACCATCCTGCCCTCCCGCTTCGCCCTCATCACCATGCTCGATGTCGAATGGTGCATGTCATGGCCCATCTACGACACCACTGCGCAGAACCTCCTCCTCACGAACCCCGCACTGTACCCGCCCAACGATGAAGCGACGTGGGAAGCAACATGGCGCATAATAGCCGACATGCCAAGCCTCAAATTCATAAGAGCGAGTCTGTTGTATTTTGACGGATTCCGAGATACAGCCTGCGAGTCGAAGATGCTGGCGCCGCTCTTCAGTGTGACTAAACCGGACAAGGAGAATTTCGAAGTCCATGTCAGCTGGGGCGGAGACGAGTTTCCGGATGCACCTTTCACCTTGTTACGGCCAATGGTGAGAGATACGCTGAGCTCAGATGATGAAGCTTGGTAAAAGAGGAGGCGTGGTGATTGTCACAACAGTTTAAATGGCGGTGAGGGGCTCCATCAGCTCTTGCAAGACTACGGCGCCACATGGCTAGACTTGAAGATGCCCCCAAGATCCGTAGCATTGGAGCTCGAATTACAATGTTGCAACCAACATCGTGATCAGGCTGGGCACCTTGTCACTCTCATGTTGGCTAGCATGATCGTTTCGGCTTTGCATGACATTTCTCTTTTCCAAGGAACGCTCCCTCCGATCCCTCTCCCTCCCTCGAGAAGCACAAGGACATGGCCCTCCCTACCGAGGAGCCAACCACGTCAAACGAACATTTCAATGTACGATTCCATGTGTATGATAAGCGATGCAAGATTTTTCTAGCGATGTTTCCTTGATTCAGCGTTAGCATGGAGCCATGATTGGATGTACCGACATGCGGGAATGCATATTTGGGATTTTCGGGATCATGTCATTATCATATCTTGGACCAAGAACTATTTCTTGATACGACCCAGAGCTCATAGACTCCAGATAGCTTAGTAGATGACTTGTACGCATGTACAATCATGCCAAATTTCTTGATTTGAATGACAGTACTGGTCCTCTTACATTAAGACAGCTGTTTACATCACCTTGTGCCTAAGCCATGCTGCACAAACAATTTTCAGACGTCGAGTCAACTATCAACCCCCCAACACTCTCTTCAAATTGTCCCCACATGTTCTTCATCTTGTGTGAGTCTTTGCATGCGTCTAGCCGTCTTCCTTCGATCGCGCGCCACCCCACCTCGAAATTACACCTACCCAGCAACCATCGCCTCCCTCGCCGCTACTAAGAAATATGTCCTTCCCTTCCACCAGCAGTACTTCGGTAGATAGAATATATTCTCTCCTCTCCACCTCCCTCTTTCATCAAGCACAATATACACGTGAACACCGTCCCGTGCAGTTGAGCAGGCCTCCCCCACCTTCATCCACCTGCACCAACCAATCCAATCCCGACAGTCACGCGAAGAAAGAGATCGCGACACGATGTCTTAGAACCGGACTCCAACTCCCCTGACTCCAGTGCTTCTCATCTCATCTCATCTCATCTCACCGAACCGAGTTGACGCTACAAGCTTGCTTCCTGCCCCTACTCCTACAGCAGAGAACAGAAAATGCGAGGAGACAAGACTAGGCCAGACTGCGGTATGGAAAAGTTAAAGTGTCGCAACAGTATCTGCTCAAGTTACTATATCACTAAACACAACACAGCAGCAGGAGCAAGAGCAAGGGCAAGAGCAACCTTGGAACAGCAGGAGCAGGAGCAAAAGTACGACCAATCAACCGATTGACGCGCAGGTAGTACAGCACAGTACCCACCAGCAGTGCCACCTCTCCTCCCAAACCCTCCCCTGCTAGATAGTCTACAGCTTCCAAAAATCGACAGTCGACAGTCGTACAGTCGTACAGTCTGACTCCGGTGATAGGCACATATGCTATGATCTCTATTCCACCTGGGCATAAACATCCACACATGTCCACGCACCAAAAACGCAAACCTCCTCGAATCGGGCAAATCGGTCAATATCAAGTCTTCAACCTCGCATCATAGCTTTCGTCGTTTGCGCTCGTGCTGATCTACCACCGGGGAGGGGGAGGGGGAGGGGGAGGGGGAAAGGGGTACTACAGTAGGGGGTATACACAAGCCGATCCATCACTTTTACACTTTATCTTTCCCAGCCTAGCCTAGCCTAGCCTACCATACCTTTCGTTCCAGGTATGCGGAACAGCATCCCAAAACTCTGCCACACACCAGTCCTCGCTCCAAAACATTCACATCATTTGGTATCAATCGAACCCTCTCCACCATCCATCCACCAACCCCCCATCCTCCTCTCACAAGTCACGCCGACCCACCCCAACTCAACTCCCCACTCATCTCAAATACTCCGCCAAAGCCCTCTTAACCTCCGGCGCAAGCCTCTCCTCCACCAACCTCACAACCGCACCCCCCTTCCTCGCATCCGCCTGTTTCAGATACCCCGCCACCCACCCCTTAACATCCGTAACCTCCGCATACGGATCCTTGGCCGTTTTCCTACAAGTATTGAGCTGCGTATACCCGACGCCAAAGCCCAGCTCATCGACATCCGCATCGGGGATGATGTCGTCGGCGGCCGCGGGCACGGGCGGGTTGATGAGCAGCTCGAGGAGGCGCTGGGTGGTGAGGCTCCAGCCCTTGGGGTAGCGCGAGACGAAGGCGTCCGAGTCGGCGAGGGTTTTGGTGTACGAGACGACGGCGAGTTTGCGGTCGATTGGGCGGGAGAATTTTTGCGTGTCGGGGAGGATTATGGATAGGTAGACGTTCTTGAAGACACTACGAATTGTTAGTATGATGCCCTGTGGTGTGCCTTCGGAAGAGGTTAGGCTAGGCTTACTCGTGTTGGACTTGATCAGAAGCGTTGATGAAGAAGTCGGCACCCAGACCCTTATCTTGGCGCGCAGAGATGAGATGGTAGAAGGCGATGAAGCGCTGCTGGAAGTTCTCCGTCTTCATGTTTGACAGCCTGGTGAGGAGAATCTGGATGATTGTAACAAAGAACGGCTGGAGAACTTGGATCGGAATGTATATGACAATGGTCTCGATCAGCTCGAATGCCACCGACTCGTGTGCCCTGACCATTACTAGCTTTTGGAAAATACCCAGCATGGGCTCGACAAGATTCTTTTGCAGTATACGTGAGACATCGCGGGGTATCAGGGCAGTAAGCAGACGGACGAGGGCAGGCACGTTGCCTTTCGATTCCCATACTTGGGGCAAGATGGCAATGTCCAGTAATTGTTGGTACATTTCGGTGAGCTGGCCGGACGGGTTGGCTTCGAGAAGAGCGCCGAAGAGCTGGAAGACGTAGGGCGCAAACTCCTCCACATCCTCCTGAAGGATGGAAGCAAAGGGATCGTATAGCTTCTCTTCCAATTTGGCGCTCTCCGTAGGTCCAGCAAACCGAATCAGGGCGCCAAGGCCTTCGAAAAGATAGTAGTAGAAGCGAGGATTGCTGGGGTTGTGACGGATTACCCTTACAATATTGATGAAGTTGGTGAGCACCAAGTCAGTTATAGGTAGCACACCCTCGCGGATGAAGATGAGCACTCTCATCACACACTTCATCAGGAACTCATTCTCTTGTATTTTCTCCGGTGCCGTATTCTTCGTGATCAACTTGAAGAGATGGGACAGTAGATCTTTTGAGGCCGCAACAACGTCATTTCGCGGGATGATGGGTTGTCGTTCGCTGTCAGTCATGAACAGGGCCCGTTCGACAGCGATAGCGGCATAGGTGTGGATGACATAATTATCGTTGGCAAGCTGTTGGACCAATAGAGGGAAGGCCGCTTGCCACAATTGTGGCGACAGTTGACTGCGGAATATGTAGATGTATTTGATGGAATCAACCTTTAGGATTGGTTGGACGTTGGCACCCTGCAGGTCTTCGGCAATGTGGCTTTGGAAGAATTCGAGAATGTCAACGTTGGGATTCACGCTCAATACGCCCTGGGCGGCAGTGGTTGCTCCTTGTGAGGCGATAGCTGAAAACAGATAGACAGCCGTGTCCTTGGATTTCCACTCTCTATTGTTCTCGGCATATTGCTGGAGGTAACCGTCGACGTACGTCTTGGCGGTATTGGTGACGAGCGTCTCGTATCGCGAGATGAGTTTGCGGAGGAAATTGGTCGCAGCCCGCCGCCTGGTGTCATTGTCAGACCCTTCCAGATCTCTCCGAATGAACTCGATGGGCTCATCCTCGAAAAGCTCGACATCGGATTCGCGCAGGCTGAGATTGGGCAAGATGACCTTTACGATGATCTGCACCAAGACGCTCTGGTTGTTGAAAGCCTCGGCGTGCTGGGTACCTGCGACGGCTGTCAGGAACTGCAGGGCCTTGCTGACTAAGACGTCATATTTCGTCTCAAGCCCGACGGACATGAGGAAGTTCCAGGTTGTTTCCACAAATTGATTCAGCTGTGGACCAAAGACGTCTTCATATTTCTGCACATAGAGCATCAACGCTTCAAAAATGCCAGCCTTGACATACTCCAGCACGCCGGATTCGCTCTCATCGTTGGTGTGCAGTGCGGGGTTATCATAGACGAGGTATTTGTGGAGCAGCGTAGATATGGCAGGGAGGTTGTCTTCGAAGACGGGCGGAAGGTCCTGGCAAGACAGGTCGTAGAACAATTTGACCACCAGGTCGAGGGTGGTGAACGAGTTCTTCAGGGCTTCTGGGTTGCCCTGCGCGTTTGTGATGGCGTTGTCGGTGTTTTCCAGCAGCTGGAGGAAGGGCGCGCTGAACTTGGAGAGCACATGGTTGATCTCGGTGAAGAGCTCGTCGGAGCGGAAGAGCGGCCGCCAGCGCTTGAAGATGGAGTGAGCGACGCGCAGCACGCCGTTGTTCACCGTGGCATTGTCGGGGGTCAGACGCGAGATGAGCTCGTCAACCAGCGTGTCCCACTTCTGCCAAAAGTCGCTTTCCGCAATGACGCTGATGGCCTCTCCAAGCTGTGCCTGCAGGTTCGCGGGGACAGCGACCATGAGGCCGATGAGCTCCCGCTTGATGGCGTCGACCTCGTTCGGCGGCAGCGTGTGGACGCCATCGACATCGACCCAGTTGCGGCGCACAAAGTTCTTGAAGTAGAGCGCGCTCGATAACCGGACGGTGGGCGGAGAGCTGTCGGACGCAACGATCTGGAGGAGGGCGAGCGAAAAGCCTGGCTTGACCTGTTCTTGGGTAATGGCGGCCTCGGCTGCTCTCTGTCAGCGGAACTGTCTTGCGATGCTTGGTACAATGCCATGGCTGTCTCGCTGCCAGCGAGAGCATCGCAAACCATGGTTTCCCAGCACGGCGGGGGTAGTAAACAGAGCGCAACGCACCTTGCTTGTTCTGGCGGGGGTCCAAGCTGGCCTGCAGCAGCTGAGAGAGCTGGGCGATGTCGACCGTGGCCATTGCGGGCAGCGGCGCACTGGGGGAGAGAAGAGGGAGGGAAGAGGTGGCTTGGGCGCGGGAGGGTGTGCCTGGTGTGATGCTCTCTGGTTGCTGTTTGGGACCTGCAGCGCTGCCAAAAAATAAACGTCAAGTTGCCGCCGCCGCCCCGCGGACCGTGAGTGAGAGCCTAGTATTGCGCACCCAGACCCAGCCCGCTGCTCGCAAGCTTTGCTGCCTGTGACTGCTAATGCCTATGATACCTCTCACACAGCCGTCCACGGCGTCGAAGCATGGTGCTTGCATGCAATTGTACTGCACCGGCACTAGCGCCTTCCGGGCCTAGCTCCTGCGACCCCAGATTTTCACGCGCGCAGGGCTAGGGCGGGTCCATGGCTCCATAACCGCTCCCATGACACCAAAACCACGCTCCAAACAGCCCGCCCGCCTCGCCACCATGGCTGCAGACCCGCGCCCGTAGGAACCAGCCGTTTGCCCAGCTGCCCGCGTTCCGTCGCCGCCGTCTGCCCTCTCCAGCCTGGTTAAATGGGCCTCTCCCACCCCTCCACCTGCTCCCCGCCCACCGACACCACCGCCGACGATAACCTCGATGCGCGCTTCCACGTACTACGGCCCCCTTTCCAGCCAGCCTCACCCTTCCTGAGCCTCCACGCCGTCGACTCGCCTGCCGACAGCACCTCCACCTCCGCCCAGCAGCCCGTGGTCTGCAACATATGTCTCCGTCCTCCGGCCATGTCCCACGCACGCCCGATAGACGCTCCTCCTCCTCTGCTCTCTTCGGCGCCTTCAGGACCCTGACAGGCGGTCGCCTTAAGAGTCCGACCCCGCCGCCCTCGGTCAGCTCGACAACGTACACCCCAGGCCGCTCTTCCTCGGTCAACACCAAGCACCGGTCAGGCTCCATCCAGAGTGCCCCGGCGAGCGCCGTCAGCGATGCTGGAAAAGATGCCTCCGGACAGCGTCATAGCAGCGGCAGCAGAGTACCATTGGGAGGGCCGCCGGAACTCGAAGAGCTTATAGCGCAGATTCATGTCAACAACCCGTTCAACGAGAGGGCGGACGCTGCCCGAAAGATTATTGAGGTGCTGAAAGACTATCCCGTCCGTAATGTGCTCGGACTGTGGGCCACGGCGAGCGACCTGCTCCTTCCCGAGCAGTGCGAACAGGCGGCCGAGGTTGGGTACGCACTCTTGAAGTGCTGTGTCAGCCTGCCAGATCTCACGGCTGTGGAGCGCAATGTCTTCTTTGGTGCTGGCTGCCTCCGCCAGGACGATTCGCGCTTCGATATGCGCCTCGACATCGTTTCCACCCTCACCAATGGAGGCCGTAACGTCGAAGCCTGCGAGTCGCTTGTGGCTCCCTTTATCCCCACGTCGCTCGACGCATGCTTTAGGAAGAGCCGCGATGTCCGCAAGACCCAAGGCAAGAAGAGCGTGGCCAAAGAGTCAGGAAACATGACCAAGATGTTTGAGTTCACCACCGATATTTGCAAGTTCAACTCGAAAATCTTCAGCGAGGATGATTTAGAGTTGCTGCTAGGGACTGTCATGGGTATCTGCCAGGAAACAACGCAACCCTCCGACATGGAGGGTGCTATCAGGCTCTTTGATACCGTCATCACGTACGGCCATGTACCAAGCCGCTCACTCAAGCCTTGCCTCGAGGTACTGTGCAGCATCCACCGTCAGCTAGAGGTGCTTAGAGAGCAGACATGGAACACTCTCAGCAACCTGTTCAAGTCACATGTCGGACAGGCTGCCGTGTCGGCGCTTTTGCGTACGCTTTTGGATGGCCCGAACAGGAAGAGTCGCCAGTACAGCGTGTTTCGAGGAACTACTGAAGTCCTGAAGCTAGTTTTGTTAGAGGATGGGCGCATGGGGCTCCCCAAAGTACCCGTCTCGCTCCTGTTGCCTGCGCTTCGTTCATCAATCAAGGATGAGCACAAGACCCAGGAGGGCTTCGTCCTTGATCTGCTCGCTACCCTCCTTTCGGAAGCGAACTTGAGGGAACTTTTGCTCAATGAAGCGGACTGGAGCGATCTGGTACACATTATACAAACTTGTGCGGGACGTGATGACGATAGAGAAGCATTCAATGCCACAAGAGTCGTCAGTCGCGTGGGATCTGACCAACCGGAAGCTGCCACTAGCACGAGTCTGCGCACAATTGGTGCGTCTTCACTCAAAAATTGTACGAATGTATGTTGACACATGTCAGGTACCGCAGGAGCCATGCTTGTTGAGTCTCCAGCAGGCGGAACGGAGATTGATGCCACCCCAAATGGTAATCTTAATAGTGTTTCTAGTCCAGTGCCAGACCAGGCCGAGGAACCCCACGATGTTATAACGAGGATTCTACTCGGCCTCGATGCGCTTAGTAACGATGTGGAGCCTGTTCAGAGGGCGAACATCATGGAGCTGCTGATGAACTATCCTCGCCGGCTTACTGACTCTACTGCCGAGAACGTGATCAACTTCTACGTGGCAGAGCGCTATTTTGAGCCTTCGAACGAGCAATGGCTAGAAGCATGTCAAAAGCTGGATGAAGGAATCTTGCAAGATACGTCGAGACCGCGTTCGCTTCGTCTCCTTTGTATCAGGACACTGCGAGATGTGTACGGCACCGTCGAAAGTATTCGCGCCAGCGATACCACCCTGCAATGCGCCGCTCTCCTCCTGAACAACATCGAAGCAGAAGAGGACGTAGTAGTGTTACAGAAACTAGTCGGTTTCGCGGTCGATATCGCTGACCGTGGTTCCGACGATTCCTTCCCCGACCTGGTAAACTTACTGAAGCGACGATTGGATCGAATGCGAAAGCAACGGCCATGGCAAGCCGCCAGTCCTAGCTCCGTACCCCATACAGCTTTCATCTCTAAAACATCGGAGTACAAGTGTGGATCACACGCAAATGTCGTTGCAGCTGCTTTCGTGCGTCTTTTCACGCGAAGCGTGTCCAAGTCTGCCCGGAAGACTCGGATGCTGTACGGAATACTACGCGAAATAGCGGGGACGGAAGCACTGGAGAGCGACGCTCGTCTCACGGTGCTCAAGCTTCTCTTCAGACTGCGTGCAGACTCAAATTATTCGCTTATTGTGAGTCCTACGTCGGAAGGGGAGAGCATAGCGGAGGTCCTCTGCCGTACCACAGAAACGGCAGTCAGCCTTGACCACGTCGATGAAAGCATGCCACTCGATACGATGAGAAGTGACGACCTTCTTTCCTGGCGTGAGCAACGTAAAGTATCTGGAAATAGCCCGCACTCATCGCTGAACCGGGGAACGGGACGAAGTACAAATCTCAATGGTCGGATATCCCGGCCTGTACCTCCGTTGTGGTTGTATGGGAATTCTGGGCCCAAAGGACTTCCAGAAGAGCCAGTCTCACAGTCCAGCCGCACAGTCTTCTCTCATATCGATGCCGCCGAATATCCATTGCCCGACGATCTCCTCGACCTCGAGGTGACCCTGTGGCTGGAGCTGGTAATCTCTCTATTACAGAGGGAGTCCGATTGGGAACTGTACAGCTATGCTCTGGTTCATCTCGGCCCACAATTATCCAATCAAGCGCTTGTCCGCAGCTGTGTGCCTCAATTGAAGATGTTGAGAAGCGTCGTATGCGAGCAACTTCGGGGTTCGACCTTTCACGAGCCTCCAGGCTACACACTACTAAAGAAGGCAGACGTTGCAGTTTGTCTCTTCCACATCCTCACCATGATCATTAGCTATCACGACCACTTTGAGAAGAGTGAAGAAGATGACCTTGTCAAGACCTTCCTTCACGGAATTAGCTTCTGGGACAGGACAGCAAAATGGTGCATACATGCTCTAACGGTATGCTGTCAAGAAATGCCGTTGTCCGTCTCCAAGTCTTTGGACAGCATTATCCAAAAAATGTCGCAGATCATCACCAAGCCGAATACTGCTATACACATATTGGAATTCCTCACATCCCTAGCTCGGATGCCTGAGCTGTTCAAGAATTTTCGCGAAGAAGACTTCAAGATGGTTTTCGGCGTCAGTTTTCGCTACCTCCAACACGTGCGAGATCAACGCGAACGGGTCAGTGTAGGCCAAAGTGGTCATCGAGCATTGCGCCACAGCGGGTCGTCAAGAGATTTCGCCGCCTCATCGGATCAATCGTCATCGGCTAGGGCACAGCCAGCAGCAGACGATCTACCCCAATACGTATACTCGCTTGCATACCATGTAATCACGTTTTGGTTCATGAATCTCAAGATGGAAGACCGGCCAAAACAGATCCCTTGGATCACAAAGAACCTGCTTTATACGGAAAGCTCCGGCAGGCAGGTTATGGAAGAGCAAGGCCACGTCATTGTTGACATGATGAATTACGTAGCACACTCGGACCGCGACGAAACCACGCGAGATCCCAGCTTCGCCAGACCAGGCGATGGTGAGGTGTGGAAGAAATCTTGGATAGTCGGGCACAGCTTGATTACGATAGAGACAGCTGCAAGAACGGGTGTGTCGTTGGTAACAAGTCGGAGACCTGTAAGTACCATCCAGGGGGTATCGTCTCACATGCCTGACTAAAGAACGAACAGTGCGGCACCCGATACATGTATACACGCCCACTCCTCACATCGCCTCCCCGCCATCAAGTTCCGATCACCATTGGTCTTGCTTCTGAACAGTTTTATACCGATTCATACATCGGAATCCTACCCGAGGACATATTCCAGACATTCTATTCGCCGCTCAACCTGCATGATCCTGCTATACCCTTGCCGGACGATCAAATGACGCGGCGTTCGATCGAGACATTTGATCGTAATTTGACCGTTGACAACCACAAAGTTGGCGTCATATACATAAGCGAGGGCCAGATGGGCCAAAGAGACGAGAAGGCTATCTTGCAGAACGATATTGGTTCCGCTGCTTATACTTCGTTTCTGAACGATTTGGGTACCCTGGTCCGTCTAAAAGGC
The DNA here is from genome assembly GCA_010405375.1 of Lophiostoma macrostomum CBS 122681. Classification (NCBI taxonomy): domain Eukaryota; kingdom Fungi; phylum Ascomycota; class Dothideomycetes; order Pleosporales; family Lophiostomataceae; genus Lophiostoma; species Lophiostoma macrostomum. The sequence goes on from MU004611.1 coordinate 18,691, forward strand.
GCAACGTTTAATACCGGCGGTCTTGACAAGAATGACAACATGGATGGAGAGTTTACGTATTGCTGGCGCGACCGCTGCATCGAGCTTGTCTTTCACATTACAACCATGATGCGTACGGATACCGACGTGGATATGACTTATGCGAACAAGAAACGCCACATTGGCAACGACTACGTAAACATCATCTATAACGACTCGGGAATATCGTATGACTTTGACACCTTCCCGTCCGCTTTCAACTATGTCGCAATAGTCATCGCGCCTGAGTCTCGCGCTTCGTTCGTCGACAGTCGTTTGGACAAGGACATTGACGGAAAGAACCGCTACTACAAAGTTCAGGTCATATCAAAGCCTGGATTCCCAGATATCTCGCCCGCCGTCGAACCCAAGATTCTCGCCGGCAAGCATCTCGCAGCCTACTGTCGGCTTCTAGCTATCAACGCTAGTGTTTTCTCTCAAGTTTGGGCTATTCGAGATGGTGGCGAATCCATCTCTTCTTGGCGTAATCGGTTGCGCGAAATCAAAAGGCTCCGGGAGCGGTACGGCGCTAGTGATTTGTCTATTGTCCCCTCTCCTTCCAGTCCTATGCCGCAACAGAGTATCTCGAGTCCACCCTCTAGAGACAACGCATCGGCGCCACCAACATTCAAGCGTACTAGCGTTGCGACTTTTATCAGCGAGGGCACGAGTCGGAGCAGCATCACGAGCACCTCGCAGTCTCACGATGCCACGGGCTGAGGCTTTTCCTATGGCCTCCTCACCTGCATTGCACGTGTGTCTGGTGTTGTGTGAGCATTTTACAGATACCCGGATTTGGTTTTCTTCGATTCTCGCGTCAGTTTTCCCTTTCTCCAAGCCTCCCTTTAGCCTATTAGACTCTGTGTTCAGTCACATTTGTTCCGCTTCTTTATATAGCATTGCATGAATAGGGCGTTTACGGAGGGGATTGAGGCCCCAACTAAAAGTTTTGCTTGTTTCATTCGGGAGGTCTACAGTCGCGGTACGGTGACTAGAGAATAGGGATCAGCGACTCGGATTGGAGGACGCATGAGGTTCGCGTCGGAATAAAAGTTTTGTTGATTTGTACACGGGAGGGAATGGATGCCGAATACCAAGCTGGAGTGTTATCACCGTTTGCATCCGTGATAGACAAAATGAAGTATCAATATTTTGACTTCCATTCTGTATGCCCTGTCATACCAGTAATAATACAGAATGCTGACAATGCGCTCGAAAGGGTACGGGGTCGTTGTCAAAATCTGACGGCACCTTCCAAAAGAGGTTAGCAGCCCATGACATCTTCTACACAGGGCGTATATGTCAACTCATCCACGTACTCCCATCGCTCGAGAATCTTCCATCACTCTCACTGAGTGATTCTAAACCCGAATAAATTTTGTCTGGCTACAGTATATATAAGACCGTTCTATTATATTTATCCAGTTCTCTCATGCGGCGAGCTTTTATTCCCTTCCAACCACTTTTAAAGATTGCGACTACATCTATCAACGCTTCCGGAGTCCACATTCCGGCATCAGTATCTGCAACCCCGTGCTTTTCGTCAAAATCAGGTGCTAGAATGTCTACCTCAACCCCTTCCGAGAAGACGGAAGCGCTGTACCAGAAGGACGGCTCGCTACACAAGCACACAACAACAATCTCCTCTGTAACCCGCTTCTCACAGCTTCCGGCAGAAACCCAGTCGCTTTTCAAGGCGCCACCAGATGCTGAGCTTTTTGTTCTTACCATGCCACAAACCATATTCCACGCCCAGGGTGGCGGACAACCATCCGATACTGGTAGTATAACGAAAACCGGCCTCGACGCATCGAGTGTAATCTTCCAAGTCCACCAAGTCCGCAAACCAGCACCAGATGCTCCAATCCTACATCTAGGAATATTCCCATCAAATGCCGAGTCGTCAGACTCTCAAACACCCTTGTCCTTTTCGCAAAACCATACGATCGTCCAAGAAATAGACCAAGAGAAAAGATTCCTGCACTCGCGTCTGCACACCGCAGGCCACGTAATCGGCGCCGCCATCAACATCCTCGCCAAAACCGCCTCCTCATCCGCAGCCTCCGGAATTCCCGCAGACGTCGCAGACGGCAAAGCGTCGCACTACCCCGGCGCCGCCTTCGTCGAGTTCACCGGCCTGATCCCCGGGACCGCGAAAGCGCACATACAGGAGCTGGTCGACAAGCTCGTGCAAGAGGATTTGGCCGTGCGTGTTGATTTCTGGACCGAAGCGGAAGCGAATGCAAAGTGCATCTCGGGCGCGGATGGGATCGCGGGCGATGAGAATGGAGTCAGGGTGGTGGAGATTGGGGATCGGGGGAGTTATCCGTGTGGGGGCACGCATGTGAAGACGCTGAGGGAGTTGGGGAGGGTGGTGATTAGGGGGGTGAAGAGGCAGAAGGGGGTTAGTAAGGTTAGCTATGAGGTTGCTGATGCGTAGGATGAATGCGATATCCAGAGATCGAATGGACGGACTATGCGAGTCGTTAGAATTCGCATTTTACATAGAAAAGAGTGCACGTATCAACAGAGACTGCCATTGACCGTGTCAAGTACATCTTATCCAACCCTCCAAACCACCCCCTCAACCTCCCTCCTCGGCACAACCCTGACCAGCACCCTCCGTTTCGGCGCTGTGTGTTCCCTCGCCATATTCCCCTCATCCATCCCCGGCTCACTCCACCCGCCTGACCCCTCCACCGGCACAAAATCAACCCGCATCACTAGCATCGCAACCAGCGCCGCAATCTCATGCAACGCAAAGCTCTTCCCGGGACACATATTCGCACCGCCTCCGAACCCACGGAACGCATTCCCGGGTATCTTTATTTTGTTTCCCGGAACAAACCTATCGGCCACGAACGCGTCTGCGTCGTCGCCCCAGACGCGCTTATCATGGTGCATGCCCTCGTGCGCGAGGATGAGCATGGCGCCCTTTTCAATGGTGTAGGAGGAGGAGAAGCCGTCGGAGAGCGTGACGTCTTCGAGCGCGAATCGGGGCCCGGTGCCGCAGGCGCGGTAGCGCAAGGTTTCTTGGATGAGGGAGAAGAGGAGTGGGATGTGTTTTAGTTTGGCGAGTTTAATTGTTCTGATCTCCTTGTCCCCATTCTCGTCTTCTCTATGTTCTTCTCCCTCGCCATCATTGCGTCTCCCTCCCTCTCTCTCATGCGAATTCTGACCCCCATACCCATCCCCAACCCCTCTTTCTACAACAACAATCCGCCCAACCTCCTGCCTAACTCTATCCAGTACGTCGCGATCCTCGAACACATGCCAAACCACCCAAAACGCCGCCGGCGCCGTATTTGCCAGGATCGCCAGGCCGTTGGTGACCTCGGCTCGAGCGCGGTCTTGCAGGCTGAGCACGGGTTTGAGGATGCGGTGGCGCGCTAGCACGAGCTGCGAGCTGGTGTGGTGGCCCTGCGAGGTGAAGTAGCGTTCCATGGCGCGCGCGACGGTTTCGCGACCGGCGATGCCGCGGGGGGCGAGGAGGTGTGCGAGGAGGGGGGGCAGGGCGAGGTGCAGGGTGGAGGTTGCGAAGGCCCTGGGGGGTGGGGGGTTAGATGGGGGTTTGTTGAGTGAGGGATGGGATGGGGATGGTGGCGTGTATATGAGGGTTTGGATTACAGGTGCGAAAAATGGAGGAAGAGGAAGAAGAAGAAGAAGAAGAAGAAGAAGAAGAAGAAGAAGAAGAAGAAGAAGAAGAAGAAGAAGAAGAAGAAGAAGAAGAAGAAGAAGAAGAAGAAGAGAGAATACAATGAATAGGAATGACGGACTTGATACAAAGGAAAAACACAGACATACCAAAACCCCTCCACGACCTCCTCATCTCGATACGGGTTCTGCGGGCCGTAGAACGCTTC
>MU004612.1:0-22570 GCA_010405375.1 Lophiostoma macrostomum CBS 122681
AGTAGTAGATGGTTAAGGCATTGTAGTTTAAGGATAACGCGTGGCGAAAATTGGATGGGTGCGCGACTCGCTTGCCTGCGCGACTCGCTTGCCGGTTACGTTATTGAATGAGATGGTACATGGATTAACCAGTCGCGTACATATTCATTGGCAATCACTACAGAAGCGGATACCTACCTAAGGACAAAATGATTTAGAGAGCTGTCTGGGCTTTAGACTGAAATTGATTCACTGTAAAGTCAATTGCAACTAGCTTCGCTTTTAGGACCAACATGTACAGTCTTTTCTAACATATCATGGATGTAATTCCCGATGTATTCAGAACAGAACAATCGGCAGAGGAAGTTGGTCCTAAGTCCTCAAGTGTAGGAGTGTAAGGCATACTCGTATACGCTTGCGTAAGGCCCAGGCGACTTCTTACTAAGATGTATACCTCCTTCACGTGTCATTGCTACTGCTGACAGGAGTGCGCCTTGGCAGACGGACCAGACTAGACAGCGCTACATTATGCCGCGACGATGGCGTGACTTCCAGAATGCTTTGCTTGACACCCTTCACTTCTCTAAAAGTCTACACGGGATGGCTTTTGCTGGGATAGAGAATCCTCAGGTTGTCGGTTATTAGAGTTTGCTTTTGACAGCTGTTACTTGTTAGATATCAGTCTGTCTACCTGAAACGTTTATCATCCTGCTTCCCAATCTATGAAGAAGGCCAAAATAGGTGATGGCATGTTGAAAATCAACTCGACCATTAAAAGGTGCTACTACAAATGCATCATAGATTCATGCCACATTGGGTGACGAGTAGGAATTTCTGTTGCGAAATGTAGTGATATTTGTCAAGAATGGAAGAAAGGACCCGTAGGTTCAAGGTCTCGTACTGAAGAAAGCGTCTCTTCGTAGTCGGACGGTGAGACGCAGGCTACCATCGCTGTCTTGTGTGTGACTGAAGTATCTGTGAGTGCTCATCCGCTTTGGTGGAGAGTCCTCCCTCTTTGTTGGACTATTCGCTCGCCAGTCCCCTGGACCACCCAGGGTGCGAGAGCTCGGTCCGCTCGACGCGCGTAGAGGAGAAGAGGCGGTGCTGCGCAACAATGATGAGTGACTGCGGAGGAGCCATCCCCTTGCGAGCGCAGGAGAAGCTGCTGGCACTGCTCCTATGTTCCGTAGCCTCTACTCGGAATCGCGGGCTCGACCTATCTTTTGACGGTGCCGCTATCTTTGGTTGATATTGTAGGAAGCGCTACGTGACGTAATCACTACGACAGACTCACCTCACTATGATAAGGTTACGTGGCGGACGAATTGTCGGTGGACCAGTGATATTCAGTGCGACGAGTCAAGTTTCTGACCTAGACATGGAGGAACAATCGACTGTGAGCTAAGTGGTGCGACGGTGTAAGCCATGTGCTGGGCGAATGGCTTATGATAGCGTGGGGTCCTTTCCCAGTGCGACCTCGCCGCCATCACCCGATTTGCGATCCACAATGGAGTACCAAAAAGACTCACGATACTCTCGTGGCCATATGAATGCTACAAAAAGTGGGAACACGTTCTATTGTGAGTTGTTTCACGGCCGATGGACTGAGACTTGAGTAGCATACATGGGGAATTGACAATGACCAGCAGACTTTTCAAGATCATCGATCACTACGAATCCCCACTCTACTGACGACTGCTTCCTTCGTCCTTGACAGTGGTGGTATTAGGTTTCAGTGAGGGGCTTACACAGAACAGCTGGGGGCCCAACGACCCGCTGCGACCCGACGATGAATGTTTCCGACAATCAGTTGGGATTCGTGATCAAATGACGTTATGTCTTGAGAAGTAATTGTTCAGGACTCTAGATATGACTGCTCAAGACTGCTGATGTGACTGCTCGATCCTACTACTATGACTGCTCAAGACTGCTAATATGACTGTTCAAGACTTCGAACATCCCACTACTTAGATACTGCTAGTGCAACACAGCAATACGTCCCATACTGTAAGCTTAACTCGGCATTTGAGAAGACAAAATGGTCAGGTGCCAAGTAAACATGACTGTCGGTGGAATTGGGGTCCGTTGATTTCTGATACCTACAAACAATCAGGTCATCTGACGTTATGTTGCTGAGGTGTAAACAGATTATCGGCGATAGGCGGTTCAGAGACAAGCACCGAGGCAGTGGCATAATCAAGGCTACGTACGCTTATCTGGGAAACAACGTGGATTCGCTATGCTGGCGATTCAATTAGGCCAACACGCAACCGCCGTTGACAGTCCATTACAAGCAAGTGGCAGAAAAGACTCCGCAATGTTATAGATTTAGAGTTATAGTGTTACCTGTTAATCGCCTCAAGTGTCCATACGACGAGATACGTGCTGGGGCTGAGCAGTACTACTTCCATCTATCATGTGGCCGCTTGAGGCCTCCTTAGGGGCGTGGGAAGGTCTTTGCAGCTGGGTAGGTTCGGATGTGTGCTCATGCGTCGGATTGGCATGATTCACTAGAGAACGTTCATGAGTCACGGCACGGTGTAGCACACGGCTAGACACGCAATATGCGTTCTTCCTACTGGTATATAAACCGTTTGCCGATTCTTGCATCTCAATTGAATATCTTCAACTTTGCTACCTTGTTCGTCTCCGTCTATACAAACGTACTTCCTTTATCTAAGAGTAATCAAGTGCCCGAAATACCTACAAGACATCAATTACAAGTGAAAGCAGCCATGGCTAATGTAAGTCATTGACCGATCAATATAAAAAGAAATCCTCCTTGTTAGAACAGTTCTGACCTGTAGCAGTACTGTTACTGGGGCACGTGTGGTCAATGCGGAGATTCATTTACCCACATCTGTGCTGAGAGAGAAGCTGGAAGAGGTTGCGATCATGAACGAGCACCCGTGAACTGGACTGGTAGAAACTGTGCGCGTTGCTAGAGTAGGAATTATAGGAAGGGAGGACTACTATCAAGTTCCTTTGTACTAGCACTAGTACAGAGGGAAACAATCAAAAACATGCTTCAATGCTTTCTGTGTTCGAATTCTGTGAGAGTTATTATTTTTGAGCCATGCTTGTGTGAGTATGTTAAGATGATTAGGGATAGAGATCCAGGATGGGTGGCCACAATCTTGAATTCTATAAGATGTAAGTTTAATACTCATCCTAAGATGATTATAAGATCTGTGGTGGAGGTACTACCCCTCTGGCTATCTTGACGATCCCAGTTAATCATGTTGCTCAAAAGACGATCCCGCATTTATCCCCATTACTAGGCGGTGCGCCGTACCCAAAGGTCCACATTTCCGAACAAAAGATACGGGGCAGGGCGATTGACAAGGACCTATATTCTTGCGTCAAGACTTCTACTCGAAACAAATAATATTACGCTCAAAATGAGATAAGTCAAGTTGGTGGATTCGTTTGCCTGATATACAGAGTTTGTTCCCAAAAAGCCACCAAGCACTCTCACACTTCCATGCTGTCTATGTAGAAGAGCTCCGAAAGTACGGAAGAGAGTCCGAGAAAAGTGATAGATTGTACTTCATGTGTTGTGAGGCTGTTTTCTATCATTTCATTTCTGGTATTTTATTATGGCTTCCGTGAAATTTGACCTGAATATACCACACGAAGTAGCAATCCAAGAACCCTAAAAATCAAGACTAGCGTGGTCAGGATATATTCACACAAGATAAGAACAGTTTTTCTAAGATCCAGTCACACCCATGCTCCCGGAAAGATTTCGAGTGAGTACTTATAGCAAGTCATTCCGAGAACTTATTTCTCTAACGAGAGAAACATGGACGTTGGTACCTCTTTATCGCGCGACGGTGTACGCCCAACAAACCTAGCACCATCCGATATGACACCCCTTGCAGAGTATCTTAACATTTCTTTTGAATGTCCTACCTACCAACCCCTTCTCCTTCACCCTCTCCCTGCCCATGTAAGATTCCCATCACCCTCGCTTCCTTGCCTCCTCTGCCCTCTACTCCTCCCTATGAGATTCCCATCGCTATCGCTTCCTTGCCTGTTTCTACACCTTTACTTCTTCTACTTCTTTTACTTCTTCTACTTCTTCTACTTTTTTTTACTTCTTCTACTTTTTTTTACTTCTTCTACTTCTTCTACTTCTTTTACTTACTTACTCTTTCAACTTATTTACCCCTTTCACCTATTTCCTTCTACTACTTATTTACTTCTTTAACTCCTTGCTTTCTTCGTTCCTTTAGCTTCCAACCCGGAATCCCCTTCGTATGTTCGTACTCCGCCTTCGTCAGTCCTTTCTTATACCACTCGTGGGCCTTTCTTTCTCTTGATCGCTCCAAACCATCGCAAATGCTGGTGATGATTTAGAGCTGTTTAGGTCAGGTGACAGATAAAGAGGGGGCAGGAAGGGAGGACGAGTGCAACGCACGGCTTCGCAGTAGCTACCTCTAAGGTTCAGTGCGCACTCGATACTAAAGCTAATTTACTGACTACCAGGTAACCTGCTACTATGATACACATCCGGAAGACTGAGCCGCATCTCAACCGTATACGCTTCAAGTTGTCTCTCGTAGATCAGATTCCAATAGGGTTCCATCTTCGTGTCTTGGGGCCTGCAATCCCTTGCCGCAATCGAGGTCCGCCTTGTCGCAGATATAAGCAAGTTATCTACGGAGCACTGCTACGCGTAGTTTTGCTTCAACACGCCTTCCCTCCATCCTGTTACAATGAATATATAGCTCTCTTCGCTACAGGAGAAGGGAGTACTCCCGTAGTTCTGACGAAGTCACATCAGACTTCATACATGGTAGCAATAGCTCTAGAGTGTTCCTAGTTTCAGTTCAGTTCGCTTCTTCGTATTGTCTCCTGTAAATACCAATTCCGTCTCGCTTGATGCTAATCTGTTGCTTACAGTGGCCTATGTATTTATGTCTATCGTGACACCAGACCAGCTCTAGAGGCTTTTTAAGACGTGAACGTTTTGGGGGATATACATAGTACAGTCACACTGCTTCGTAGCGTCATCAACCTTTTACCACACATGCATGTATCTCCATGGAGAAGGCTGACGGACTCTAATATATATGAGACGTCTTGATGGGCGTCACAGATGCGAGTGAGGGCGCAAAAGAGGCTCGTCGCAAAATCGCACTATCCCAAGGAGATATTTAAAGTCTGAGTAGTTGTGTTCCTGTGCATGAACTGCACTCATGATTCATCTCATGTGCAATGGTGATTAATTTAAAGACCTAGCGTATGAGACTTGGCATGAATACGTACCTGCTTGCCGATTGTCTCACTCGTCCGTCTTACTTGGAAGATAAGACTACTATAGTATAGTCTTTGCGCAGAAGGTTCGGCGTTCAAACAATTGATAGAGTGCGAAAGTGGATGATATTCAAGGATCACAATGTCAGATAGTACCAGCATTTGGGGAAGGAACAACACGAGCAAAGATCGATTGGGTTGAATTGGACGATCCGGCTCCCACATGAATCGTCCCAAAAGCTCCTTCTTTAGCAACATTTTGGGTCAGTCCATTGCACCATCACTTCCCTACAGTACTGAGACATAAGTTTGAGTACAGTTTCTGTCTCCAAATCGCACAGACTATACCCAGACTTATATCCGGGTGCTGTATTTACCACGAGTCCTCACCAACGACACCCAAAGAACAAAGACTCAACAATCTGAAGCTCTTATGAGCAAAACACTACTCTCTCTACCTGCATACCTACCCTCTCCTTCGGCCTCCCCATCCAAAACCCCCCAGCCCCACCCCCAAGCCCCACACCATCTCGCCGCTCATCTAGGATCATGTACCGTACGCCCCGAAAGGTTCATATAGCGCCTCTTTTCCCTGATGCCGGACGGGTCCTTCTCAAGGCACTTGGAGCAATACCAGCGGCTATCCCTTTCTCCCAGGAGCTCCTCGGCATGCCCACACTTGGCCTTCTTAAATCCTTGTTGATACCGTGCGTCACAAATCTTTCGCTTAATGTACGCGTTAGGCGCACTGCCGTTGCGCTTCTTGAGCACCTTCAACGACGCGCAGCCGCTGCCAGATTTGCATGTAATTTTGAAGCAGTATGCTGGTGTTGCGCTGGGGTAGGTATTAGTCAGAGAGAAAGAGGATGCGAAGAGCAAGAAAGGGAGACGCAAGGGAAGGGGGACGCAACGTACGGCTTCGCAGCGGGAGCTTCCGAGGGAGCTTCGACGACGGATTCGGTATCTGACATAGCGCGCTGTGGTCAGTTGACTGATGTGTGCTGCGAGAGGACGATGAACAATGCGAATTGTTACTCTGCGGACTTGGTCGATTTGGTACTCGTCGTCTACGAGACACTGCATTTTTATATGGACGTGGCTCCGGTCCTAACCGCGTCGTTGCAAGAACTGTAGACCACCGCTCACTCCTATCCTATTATCAATGCGGCGTCGACCATGCTCGTATAGACTTTATCATTTGATAGGTATGCTATGCACTCTGCGATGCGACTGTCGCTCTGAGACAGCCACGAGTTTGGAAGTTGCCTCGAGTGCTTGAATAATTACTATACCGACTGCGACAAGAAGAAAGCGGGGCAAGATTGTGAACATACTGAGGAGAACACGGGGATTGTCTCGTGGCCGCGTACTAAGTGTGATGGTTGTCTCGGTAAAAAGTGCTAGTCAGGCGTCTTAGAGTTGGATGAAGGGTCTGGGGCTTGGGACGAGTTTGGAGGTCTGAACTTGGGGTGTGTTGTGTGAAGCGTCGAAGTCGAGGATTCAAGTCACATTGAGATATTCGTTGACTCCCTGATACGCATATATGGTAGCTTCGAACGATATGACAAGCTACTCATCTCACGGTGAAGCAAAAGGAACACCACACACACACAATCACAGATAAAGACGCGGTATGCCAGACTCCCACCCGATCCATTCTCAATCTATCTAGGTGGTGCTTGGATGTTGGCGCATGAGCTTGTGCTTGATGCAGCGACGTCTTCAAGGACCTCCTCCATCACCACCTGTACCGTCAAGATGTCGGTCGTCTGTGAGCGCGGGTCGCGAGCAGTGGACGCAGATGCTCACTGTTGAGGTGAGCTCCTAGGCCGTGCTGTGGCTTCCCTCCTGGAACGCATTTGCACTGTCGTTTCCCGCTTGTTTGCAAACGAGACAGGGAAATCATCGGCAAAAGCGTCCAGTTGCTCCTCAGAAAACGAACCGAACATGCTGACCAGCCCAGCCCTGACGGCTTCTTTCAGCGTCGGGGCACGGGTCATGATCCAGCCGTCAGCGCGGACGCGAGGCCAACCAATGTACCCGGAGCAAAAGTCGTCTGGGGGAAGCTGTCGGCCCTTGAAACCGTGACGAAGGACGCGTTTCAGCCAGTTCAGGTCCACCCATTGCATCTCCACCAGCTCGATGGCCCATTCCCGGTAGGAGCAGTGGCCGGCATTCGGACACACCACGTTGGGGTTGGGGTCGAAGGTGAAGGGACAGAGACCAAGGTGGATGTGGTTTTGCCCGTTGTACACGGTCGACGGGAGAGGGCCGTCTCCGTAGCGAGGGTGTACGTGCGGCTTCAATCCTGCGAGGGCTCCGGGTCTTGCACGCGGTTCGGTGTTTTCCCACCGAGACGCCTTCTTCAAGACCTCGAGAGTGAGCTGTTTGCGGCCAGTCTTCGCTGCAGCCGGAGCTGGAGTATGAGCAGGGCGCGATGCTGACTCGAGAGGGCGAGCTGGTCGCGCTGCACGTGATTGAAACAGAGCGGCAGGAGCAGCTTGGCCACGCCGTTGCTGTTGGGGCGCCGTCAAACCTCGAGCCTGCCCAGTGAGTCTTTGAGCCTGAGCTGGCTGAGGAGTCTGGGGGTCAGGCTGTTGGGTGACTTTACCCTTCCCACCACCTCGTTTGCCTCTGGGGCGCTTGTGACGCTCGTGGAAGTCATCTGCTGTGGCAGATGCCTTGGGAGCGGCGGAAGCTAGAGAGAGCGGTTGAGATAGGGGCATGTCAGGATCTGACAGGTCGGAATCGCTTGCCCGAGAGTGTCCCTGGTAAGAAGCACGGCCTGCGCGCGTATCTGCGGGCTGTGACTCGCTCTGTAGAGTGGAATTCTCAGCCTGTTGGGCGAGCCTTGCATTCTGGCGAGTGGTGAGCGCGAGATACGGTTGCTCCAGTGGCTGCCAGCGGCTTTCGAGGTCAGGGTAGCATCGAAATGCGCCCCGGTACTCATTGAGAGGCACTGTGGCATTGTCGTCACGCAGATCCCACTCAATCTGATTGAGAGCGTAGGATAGCGCTTCGTACCACTGCTGGCGGAGCTCTTCAGCGATACAGATTCGCTGCCCTGGGGCGGCGGTGATCCAGTATTGCTCAGAGTACGTGTGAGGGCCCAGAGGGCGGTCTTCACCAACTGCGTCGCAATGATCAGACATCGTCTATCAGCGTTAGCTAGGTCTGAATGTTGGGCTTCACGGGCGGGTTGAGCCCGATGGTGAACTTGAGCCCGGTCGAGAACTTACGAGCAGCTGCACTGTGATGGAGAAGAGAAGGAGGATGAGGGCGAGAGCGAGAAAGATAGAAGACCCGCAAACGGATGAGTCAGCAAATCGCGGTGAAAGACCTTGCTATTACTACTCAGGAAGAAATGCAGATCTAACGGTCAGAGATTGCCTGCGGGAAGTAACCAAGACATCCTGAGGTCTGTGACAAGTGACCTGAGTATGCTAGAAAGACCTCGTCCGGCACATGTGCTATCTCAGATACTAGTCGACTTACGGTACATGCCTTTGCTCTCAGGCGCAGCATCCAGATGTCTGCATCTTTGACTCTCAGAGTTACAGCCAGGCGCTTCGAAGTAGTCTTGTCCGACACGCACATAGCGAACCGACTCTGCTCCACTCCGTATCTTTTCTCTACCCAGGCTTTCACCTTGTTCCTGCGTTGCCAGCGTCGTGGCTGGCTTGATGTTTCGGATGAAACTTCAGAAACCCTCGGGGTAGAACCTACTCGGGTTCCCTCTTCCTCTTTTACCAAGACCTACTCGGGGTGGTTTTGATCATTGTGCGTTCTCCTCTGTGACTTTTATCAGTTGTCCTGAGTGAGCTCAGCCTTCTCGCGTTCGGATATTTAGCTAGTGCATGACAAAAACATTGTTTTCGTTGCTCTCGTCCTCATTGGGTATCTCGAAGGCTCTGAAGTGTCTCTTTCCGAAAGAACTATGATTTCCAATTGATGCAGATAACACGAGGGCATAACGTGACACTATTTACCGTAAACAGCTACATGCTCAAGTGGGTGAGGTATCTCAGATGTTCTATTTAGTGAGTTGAGGAGGATGGCGGACGCTGCTTCCGACTATACGACAACGCAGAAAAGACCAACATGACTCTGGATGGTGCAAGACACGAAGCTATATGCGTATGCTCCGTAATCGGAGGACTTTCTCCCGAGCGTCCACTTGGGGCGGGGTCTAAGTCGATTAGCCCCACGTCGCGTCACCTCTTAACAGCTCATCAGAGTGCTCATCCCGCAACAAACACACCACCACGTCTCGAACTTTTCACTTACTGCGATTTCTTCACGTTTGAAACATACCCGGAAAATTCTGAGCTTGCAGCATGTCTCTTGGAAAGAAGGTCAAGCTCAGCAACGGCCTCGAAATTCCGTAAGTGCGACCTTCAAGTTTCTCCGGAGCATCTACTCATTACCAGATAGGCAATTGGGATTTGGAACATGGCAGTCCGCGCCCGGCGAGGTCTCGAAGGCCGTCTTTGAGGCTCTGAAAGTTGGCTACCGTCATTTGGATCTTGCATTGATGTAAGAATAAGAAAGATCAATACTTGCACAGCGCACTGATGCCGTGCGAAGCTACCAGAACCAGCCAGAGGTCTCCGAGGGTATCAAAAAGGGCTTCCAAGAACTGGGATTGAAACGCGAGGATCTGTTCATTGTAAGTCACAAGTAGGCATCGTGACTGAACACTAGATCTAATTGCGTTTCGCATCAAGACCTCGAAGCTGTGGAACACACAGCATAGCCCGGAGGATGTCGAACCAGCCCTTGACAAGTGTCTGAAGGAGCTCGAGCTGGACTATCTTGACCAGTTTCTCATCCACTGGCCTGTTGCTTTCACGCGCGGTGATAACTACTTTCCTCTTGTTGAGGGCAAAAATGCTCCAGACGGAGACGTTGAGATTGATGACGACGTATCGATCGTTGACACATGGAAGGCTGTACTAAAGCTACCCAAGTCCAAGGCGCGCACCTTGGGTGTTTCCAATTTTTCTGTCCAGCACCTTGAGACCATCATCAAAGCAACCGGCGAAGTCCCTGCCACGAACCAAATTGAAAGACATCCGCTTCTACCACAGCCCGAATTGATCGAGTACTGCAAGAACAAGAATATCCACATCACCGCATACTCGGCGTTCGGTAACAACTTCTTTGACCTTCCACTACTGGTGACCCGCGATGATGTCAAAGAAGTGGCGAAGAAAGCATCAGACCGACTTGGAAAGACGGTCACTCCGGCACAAATCATGTAAGCTCTCTACAACAATAAATTTTGAGTCTAACGGCTAATTCCATCCAGTCTTGCCTGGTCTCAGGTCGGTGGTCACAGCGTGATCCCAAAGTCCGTGACACCATCTCGTATTGCCGAAAACTTCCAGGAAGTCGAGCTCTCATCAGAGGAGATCTCTGCAATCGATGCGCTAGGCAAAGAGCCAAAGAGGATGAATGTCCCATACACAGCCAGTGAGTGACTCCAGAACATCTTGTGCGTATGAATAGAACTAACGGATATTGCAGACAAACCACGTTGGGATGTCAACATCTTCAACGACCCTTCGGAGAAGCCTGCCCACCACCAGGTGGTTTTGGGAGCGTAAACGTAGCAAGGGTCGTTACTCGCAAGTACAGCTCACGCAAGGTAGGCTCTTTACGTGGTCTAAATATAGCATCGTGGAGTTCTGCTGTATATATCAGACAAACTCCACCAACAGCTGAACGCTAGTTCTGATCTCCATTAGCAAGAAAATCTCATGGGAAAGCAGTTGTAAAGACACTCGAATACTCTGTAAATGCGAATCGTTCGACCATTGCATGCTATCTACCATGCAGGCTAGAGGGAATTCACTAAGTATGTCTAACGCTCCAGACGATGTAGGAAGTCTGTTCGGTCTTTGATTGAGGACTTTCTTAGGGCCTACATGTCCACGACTTGCTGAATCGTCCATGACATCTAACAATGGCCTTTCGGCCAATACAGCTTTCACCGTTGCTAAACCCAGGAGGTCCTCACCTGCCATGCGGTTATATTGTAAAGACTGCTAGGAGGCCTTGTCCGCATTCTTTTCCTACATGTATTGGCACTCTTTGCTTCTCATATTCATCATGTTGTGATTCAAGTCCGTCTTGTCTATCATGGAGTTCCCAAAATGCGTTTCAGAATCAACGAGGCACATGTGCAGCATAATGAAAGTTGAGGGTGAATACATGCAAAGAAAATGACATGTGTATACCAACAGTTCAGTCTGATGCGCGTGGGCGAGCCATGACCAGCAAATAAGTCAATTGAGGTTCTCGAGGCTTAGTAGGAGAGGTAACAAGCCAGGTCAGTTCCACGTCACACATGAGTAGGCCTTTTGAGAGAGGCGAATGCACTCATTGAGAGCTATTTCGGTTGATGGACGGCGTAGAGAGTCTCTCGCTTGCTACAGAATGAGGGAAGCCGTGATTGTGACTTGGAGCTACTTCAGGCAGTTCTCAACATGCAAGAATCGTTATTGTCTGCTATCATGAATGCAGATGATGCATAGTATGTACATTCAATTTGAGCAGGTTCTCGCAAGACAATTCACTCAGTGATCAGTACAAGGGCATCACGGTGTTCTGCCCAGCTGTTACTACACTACCAAGCTTTTCGTAACACCGTGTCCTTGTTCGCCGTCTGTATACTCAATTGAGAGTCTTCTTGGTAGAATCATAAGTCCTTTTCCGGACACGCTTACCTAGCCCGCGGTGAAACGTGATCCCTGATGATGCGATATTGAATCGGTACCCTAGGTAATCCATTCTGACCACGGCTCAGCAGCATCGCTGCGGCTGCGCTGCCGTAATACGCTGCTACATTGTTGTCGTGCGCTGCGTGCAGATCGAAACTCCAATTCTGGTAGGCACGACCGCGACTCGAGCCTGATTGGAACAAAAGATACTAAGGTGATCTATACTACTGTGCAGCTCCACGGCTCAGCACGGTACCCTTGTCGAAGGTGGAGTCGACCTGAGCGCGCTCATTCGAAACTGAATATTTGGAGTCCACTGAGAACTTTCGATGCTGATTGGTAAAGCTTCCCGGAGTCTGCCTCCTAGAATGCGCGGTGATATCTCCAGACAGGTCTAGTCGGTCGAGGCGTAGTTTGATCGGGACCGCTGTGAATGCTCGTTGGCTGACTGCTAGGCAGCAGCGAGCCTTGCTTCACCGGAATCTGTACCAGGACGCTGGTGTGCCAATGAGATGCGCACTTGATGATGAATGCGAAGTGGGCGCAGCGTCAGCAAAACATGCTGCGACCTACCCGATCTTCCAATGAGGATGAGTGCGGATTGCCAGGCGCAGAGTTTTTGTTTTCCCACCCAAAGAAGGAACGCATCTGGCTAGCGTTCGCTGAGCCGTGTTCTCGATGCGAATTCATCTTCCCCGCGACTGTCCTCGAGGAATGACCATGAACTTTGTATTATTGCTGTTACAAACACTTGAGCAGCATCTTGCAATATTGTAGGTCCGATCTTGAGGCGCCTGCAAGGCATCATATCTGACGATGGGGAATGGGATGAACAACGCAATCTAGGTCGTGATGGAAAGTGGGCTACAGAGTCTAAGAGCCAAGTCAAAATTTCACGTGGCATACACCCTCTAGTACAGATACTGACTATGTACTGACAAGTTCACCATCGCTGTCGCGGGGCAAGAAGCATGGGAGGAACATGTCAGGTTTCGCAACGACCTGGACCAATATTGTACGTTGATCAGGGTATCGATCCATAGAGTTTGAGGAGAAAGATGAACACTTTTGTATACCCATCATTCCACAGTGGACTATTTGGAGGAGGCGTTACTGCACAGTACGAAGTCTTGATGCACTGAGCTTGCGAAGGTCTTGTGCACTGATAGCTGCGACTCTTACGGGGGGATCATTCCACGGCAATAGGGGTATTTTGGCTTCGATCTTGCAATTCGGACCTCCTCGTTGTCCTACTGACATATTGGCCATAACGAACTAGCTTCTTCGTGATGAGAAGTTACATATCCATGGTTTATCTTTATCATATATATCCTAGCTCACCTGTCCATGATGCGCGCATTGACATCAAGATCTCTTTCTATACTTGCCGCAATATCGTATGCTTGTGCCAGTAGCACCCAGTATGTGACTACGAAAGCTACGACTGACACAAGTTCAGGTGGCGGAATCGCATCAGATCCAGCTTTTGGAAGAACGAAGACGTTTACACGAATATGAACATATGTTCAGTTGCCGATTATTCAACGGAATTCCAGTTCGTGGCATTTGTGAATGCGATTCAGATCCGAACCACTCACGCGGTTTCGTCTCCCATATCAAACTAGAACAGTTCCGTTTCTTCATGGATTTGCCAAAGCTCAGAGATCTAGTCGAACCACCTAATACATCTACCGGAGTCCCAAGTTCTACCCTACGACTTTATTCTATAGATAATATGAGACCTTCAATAACCAAGGTTAAAAGATACGTGATGAGACGTAGCGTTTGGTAAAAGCGAACCCTGCTTCCACACGGCTTCTGCTGCAGCTATGCTCAATCTTGCGGGTCCGTTCAGATAGGTCTAGAATGGGCAGTCACGTGTTAGATTGATACAATCCATGGATACCATCATGAGGGACTTGCGCTTGTTGAATATCGGGCATAGTTACCGCTTCATAATACAGTGAAGTATGCATCATTCCACAATTTAGTTGACAATCGCTTTAGTGCACACAATATTTCCTCTCAATCACTCAGGCGCATTGAGGCCCGGAGCTGGGCAGTACTGGGGTCGGGGTTTCGACCAACAGCCCACAAAAGACGGCTCAGCTGCCCACTGGCGCCGGGTCATTTTCAAACTACAGATGCTTGGACCGCTTCGTTCACTGCTTCGTTATTGGCTCAACTAGTGATACAAGAGTAGCGAAGAATCCCCAATCTCTTGAGAAGCTCTTCACCGGTCAACGGAGGTCAGCGCATCTCCAGGACAGCTAATCCGAAGGGTGAGTGGTGAGTAGTCATTATTGGATGACCATGTAGGATAGGAAAAGTGAGGCGACAACGAGGCATTTAATTATCCAATCAGAACGACTTGTTGTTCACCGGATAAAGCCTCTTCGTGTCTGGCGCGTGGAAAGCCAATCATATGGCGCCAGCCAGAGCGAGACCGCAATTCAAGTTTTGAAAAGTGTGAAAAGCGTTCAACTTGTCGCTGCACAGGGTGTCAAGCCAATCAAGATACACCCAGAATGCTAAGCCGTGAGTAAATGTTCCCACGCATGCTACGAACATGATACACCCGTGGACGCTCACGGGAATAAATTTCACGTGAATATGGTGCGAAAGGAATGAGTTACTATTTACTGGCTTCTGATGGATAAGTGGTTGCCATTCTGGATAGGCGGTGAACCTACGGCTAGAGAGTTATGTTCTTTGTCTGGGAATCTTTTGAAGGCCCGAAAATTAGTAACGTTGGGCAGACTGTCTCTCTACTGATTGAGATGGCAACCCCACACGAAAAATGTCCTGGTATCCGTCAGCCTTGGACTGTGATTAGACACCTCACACAAGCAACTCACCAAAGCCATACATGCGACGTCCTTTTCTTGGCCAAAACCGCCACCCGCCAGCTCCCTTTTCCTCTTCTGCCTGTCTAGGACGTTACTCTCCTCTACAGTACCTGCCATGACATATCTAGTGATTCTGACTCGCTCGGTCTGGCCCAAACGTAGCGCTCTACCTATGGCCTGACTTTCGATGCTTGGGTTCCATTGCGGTTCAAGCAAGTAGATTCTTGTTGCTACGGCTAGATTGAGACCCACTGCGCCAGTTCCCAAGGTCATCAGGAGAATGTTTGCACCTGTTGGAGAGCGGAAGTCTTCCAAAGCCTTCAGGCGGTCGTTAAGAGCCAATGAACCATCAATCATATTATAGCGGATGCCGTAGTAGTTCAGTAGTGCGGTTAAGATTTTGAGAGTCTTCTTCCAGCAGGAAAAGATAATACTAGCACAAAATTAGTACCCATCGCTCGTGCATCAAGACAGGGAGGCGTTGAAAACGCGCAAGGAAGATGCATACGAACCTCTTGTTCCCTGCATCTTTCTGCACATCTGACAGCACCGCTAGAAGTTTTGAAGGATATCGTCTCTCGTGTCCATGGTACTCCGTATTCACTGTGGAAGTTTCCATGGGCCGGCTTTCCAACGTCACTGATTTCTGCTTGTTGTCTTTCGCGCAAACTGGACATTCCTTCTGCTGCGATCTATGCTGCGGCAGGCAACTTTGGCATACTAGATGTGCGCACTTCCCTATGATAATGCCACTCTCATCGTCTTCAGATTCACTCAACGAGTATATTGTGCCACTACAATAAGCACATGTGTTCAGATTCAGTTGCTGCAAATACGTCAGAGCCTCGTCGGGGTCTTCGGGAAGATCGTGGATGCTAGAGTGCAGATCGACAGAATCCTTGCCGTTGTTGCAGAAGAGACGGAGTCTAAGCAGGGCTTCGAGAACAGTGCTGTTAATGCGACCCTTGCGACGACCTGAGACAGCCATATCAATCTGCATCTGCCCTTGATGGAGGAGATCTTCGTAGTCGGCCCGCTCGGCTGGCGTAAGTGGGATTCTTCGAATCTGGGGTACGGGCTCTGGGAGATCCAGAAGCTCCCTAGTTCGCCGTAAGCAGATGGTCTTGAGAAGGATGCCTAGGTTCTGGAAGCGTGTTGGAGAGTTCGCATTAATAGGGTTCTTGACAACCTTTGCGAATGTTTGTGGTGATTCCAGGATGGGTACTTTGAGAAAGGTTGTCAGGGCTCCAAGGTCATCGACTCCATTCTGGATGGGCGTGCCCGTCAGACACCAGCGGCGCTGTGCTGCCAACGCAGCAACGGCTTTGAACTGGTTTGTTGCAGGGTTCCGAATGTCATGAGCTTCGTCCAATACTATACGAAACCAATTGATTCTCGCAAGAGGGCTCTCTTGCTTATCTCGTCCATATTCGATGGCGACTGTCGCATACGTTGTAAATACTATCATCTTTTGTTGCAGCAGATGATGCTCGGCATGACGTGTTGAGCCTAGATGCCGATGGAAGGAGATAGCACCAGGAAAAGAGTGCTCGCGAATCTCCTTAACCCAGCTGTCAACCAACAGTGACGACGGAACTATGACCAACGTGGCTTGGGAGGGGATTTTCGTAGGTCTCTGGCCCTCCACAGCCTGATGCCCATTAACGAAATCTTGTGCACGATCGAGGGTACCGGCTATAGTTGACAGGATGACCAAAGTTTTTCCGAGGCCCATCTCGTCTGCAATTATACCGCCTTTTGCTTCCGCGCGCTTGGGGCGCTTTGCACCCGTGAACACGTGTTGATAGAATGGTTCATCCTGGTCCCGATCATTATACTTCCAGAGACTGAGTTCAGAAGACAGCTTTCCACTCTCTCGTTGTGCAATAAAATCAATGGCTTCCTTCTGATGAGATCGTAACGACTGTCGGATGCGACGATCGACCGAGATCCGTCCAAGGTCCACGTGATGGGTGAGGGCAGAATCAAGGATATTCTCGACGGCCGCAGACACAGACTCTTGCCCCTCCTCTTGGGTTCGTTGTGTGATAGTCTCCTCTCCTTGACCTTTCTGTTTTTCAGTGTTTGGGATGGCGGGGTCAGGAATCCCTGTCGAAAAGCCCTCGACTTCGAAAAATTGAGGGTTCCGATATGAGTATCCCTCCAAAACGTACTTTGGGTACTGGAGAAATATCTCATGTTCGTTTAGTATATGTGCGGCAGTCTCAGCGTCCGATTGTGCACCGTAAACATTGATCTCTAGAGTGAATGTCTGTCGGCTGTTGTGATACCATGCATTTCTTACAACCGCGATCTCGGAATCTTGCACAAAAGCTCGCAGCTGAACGAAACTTTTTCCTAGCAAAGTTTTCAGAGGACTACATACTGCCTTGTTGAGTCGCGCAAAATTGATGGCGTCATACTTAAGAGAGAGATAGGCGCCCTCTTCGACAATCTTGAAAGCGTGCACTTCACGTGATGACTGTAACGCGGGTTGCCGATTCTGGCAGACAACTTGGGCTTTAACGTCGGTAATCTGATCCAGAGAGTTAACTCTCTTTCGATAACGTTTTAAATTGGTGTGGGATGGCTTACACTTCCAAAACAGTTTAGATTGGGTATATCGTTGATTGGTTCGCTTATGCCGATGCCGCTACTGGGGATGCTCCAGCTTGGTGGGGTTGAGAAATCCTGGTTGTCGTCAAAGGGCCACGGTTGCTTCGATGGGGAAATGCTTGCGGAAGCGGGTGGGAACGGTGATGAATATGAAGCCTGGGCGGAGAATGGCCATTGCGATGTATACAGATTATCATCAACAGACGAGGAACTTGTGTATGAAGTGCAGAATGGGTCGAAAGTCTCGTCGTTCATACTGGGCTATCTAGGTCCGATAGCGCTGCACGTGTTGAGGGGTAATAATGGCTCAGCGAGTCATTCGTACGCGCTGGAACCAGCGACTGGTCTCTTTACACCCCCATCAGAGAGTTTGAACATCGCACACCAAACAATGAAGTCCTGCAAGTGGACATTAGAACGAGGAAGACCGACGCAACACTGGCACACGAGCAAAAGGAGGGGAAAGTGGCTCAAGCTCCGAGCTCACCGGTGTGGCCGTCCACAAGGCTGAGTTAGGCTGTCAGGGCTTAGCGCAAATGACTCGGAACAAAAAGCGATACCCTCTCAGCGAGCGAGAACTTCCGACGACATTGTCATACGAACCTTTGGGAAGAAAAGAAGGCATCAGAAGGCTTTGTTGGCCTCCCTCGAGTCCGATACAATTACGTGGGTCCAAAACGCATCCGTCTGTATCACCGCGTAAGCGTCATTACGACCTCGAGACTCTACTAACACCGTGAGAAGCTACAACGAGTCCAATCGAGTGCCTTACCAGATGGCACAAGCCAGATTTCCCGATGTTGACCCGTCTCTAGGTGCAGCTCCTTTCGAGCGCGCTCTTGCAAATTTCAAGATGGGACTGAAGAGACGAGATCTGGAGGCGTTCAAGAAAACAACCCTTACTAATCTGAAAACAACGATTGGCGAGCTTCAGGAGAAGCAGCATGCTTCACGACGACTACAAGGACTGAATAGATTACAGCCCTTTCTCGAAGCCATGGATCAATTCGGCAAAGCAATCTCCATTCTTGCAAATACGAATGAGTTCATCGCATTTGTATGGGGACCTGTAAAACTTCTTTTGTCGATAGCAAGCACATTTGTCGACGCTTTTAAAGAATTGCTTAGTGTCTACCAGCAAATTGGAGAACATCTCCCAAACATCATGAGATATGAAGAGTTATTCAGGCACAACGCGGGTGTGAGGGAAGCACTGGTTCTTCTTTATGGAGATATCCTCCTCTTTCATCAGGCGGCCTTGAAGTATTTCCAAGCTAGTCGTGAGTCGAATCCAAGCATTCGAGTACACCAGATTGACGGAACTCTGATCCTTACGCATAGTGTGGAAGCAAATATTCAAGGCAACATGGAAAGATTACAAATCCAAATTTGGCGAAATGATATCTGACATGTCTCGGCACTACAAACTCGTGGAAAGCACAGCGACAGTGGAACAAATTGCAGATTTACAGAGATCCAGGGAGATCGAAAACCAACACCGCGAAAGCGCATCCAAAGACGAACACTTGCGCAAACTCTATATGGTCACACAATGGCTGCGACCAGCGAGTGTGGAGGGTGATCACATGACGCATATGAAGAAGCGAGTTCCCTCTAAGGCCACCGGAATGTGGCTTTTCGATGATCCAACATTCCAAGAATGGTTTGATCTCCAGTTCCCCATGGTTCCTCCTTTACTCTGGCTGTGTGGCATACCAGGAGCAGGTAAGCACCGAGCTCTGTTATGTCTAGAAGAGCGAATATGACTAAATCCTGTCAGGAAAGACAGTACTAGCTTCATTGGTCATTGAAAAAGCTTTGGAGCTTTTACCTACACCAACAGTGGTATACTTCTACTGCAGGCACAAGGATCCAGAACGAGACAATTTCCGCGCTATTGCTAGAACCATATTGTCCCAGCTACTCACGCAAGATCGCGACCTTCTAGCTTACTTCTATAGAAAGTGCTGTGAAAGTGGCGAACCAGTGCTAGAGTCACGTTCTACAATCGAGAGTCTCCTCAAAGAAGCATTCGAAAATTGTAAGTAGAATATATATTGTCCTCCACTCGCTCCTTCATGAGAGCTTTCCACTAATCGTCAGCCATCATGCTTAGGTAAATGTGCTTACATTGTAATCGATGGTCTCGATGAATGTTCGAGAGAAGACCGCAAGGATATCGCGCAGTGGTTCAGGGCTCTAATCGAAGACTTGCCCACCTCTGAGCCGGACCGCCTCCGCTGTCTGTTTGTCAGTCAAGATGATGGCTTTGCGCGAAAGGATCTTTCCGGGCTTGCGAAGATCAAGATCGAGATTGAAGACAACAAAACAGACATTGAGTCCTACTGTATCTCTCAGGCAGAGAAACTCACGTTACCTCCGTATCATCTAGCACGGGAAAGAGCATCTGCGATAGCGAAGATTGTCACCGACTCCATCTCTGGTAAGTATATCTGCTAATAGTTTAGATGTTCCCAAGGCTTTTTTGAGCTTACTGTGTCGCAGGTATGTTCCTCTTAGCAACCCTCATCTGGCACGAGATTCTAGGCCAGACCTCGATTGCTGGACTCGAAGAGGAGCTTGAACCTGACGTTTTCCCCAAAGAAGTCAGCATTGCGTAGGTCACAGTGGCTCCAAAGATTATCTATGGCCACAACCTGACTGTCTTCAGTTACGATAGGATTCTGACCAGAATCCAGGCGACGGTTTCTGAGAGCAGATGGGATGAAGTTCGGTTGATTCTTGGATGGCTTGTCGTCGCTAAGAGACCTCTCAAGTGGCACGAGATTCAGTGCCTGAAAGCCATCAATTTTGTTAAAGGCACTATCGAGTACGAGCGCGAGAGATTCATCATTGGCCCCACAGATCTCCTCGATTCGTTGGTCGATGAACGAGAAGACGGAACAGTCCAGCTGGTTCATCTTTCTGCGAAATAGTAAGTCGAGATACTGTTTACAGCAGCCATTGTCTTCTAATAACCCGCGTGAAGCTTCCTAGTTGATGACGAACGGATTGATGTTGCCGCTGAGGAGCTCAAGATGGCAACGTTGTGCCTCGATTACATAAACATGTCTGCCCTCACATCGCCAACCGCCACAGCCGCCAACAGCGGACATTACGGCTTCGTTGAATATGCTATGCTTTACTGGGTCCGTCATATAGAAGCGGGCTTAGCTGGACATCAAGCTCATCAGTCTTGTTTGGAGGACCTGGCTGAGACAGTGGACAATTTCCTCCAACAGCACTGGCACGAACCCGATCAACCGCTCGCAATATCTCAACGTAATCGAGACAAATTCGCGTGGTTCGAAAACCATGCCTACTTCGAGCAATTCCTTCAAGCGGTCGTTTCGACTCGCAAGCAGATCACCTTCTTTGGAAAAATGAAGCAAGGGGAGATAGCCCTCGATAGCAGTGAAGTGATTTCAAGGGTCCGGGAGACTATCGAAAATACTTACGAATCCGGCCCCAGAGTGTTAAGAGATGACTTAGAGATCAAGTATGGTGCCAACCTTTTCAAGTGTCCCCGTTTCAGCTGCCAATCTTTCACCTCTGGTTTCTCGTCCCGCACAGATAGGGACCGCCACATCGACAAACACGACCGGCCTTTTCGCTGCACGGAAACAGCCTGTACGGGCTACGTCTTTGGTTTCGCTACGGTATCCGACCTCGACAAACACATGCGCGAGACACACTCCACTGTTCGGGACAACATACAATTTCCTACTGACGAAGATGTTCAAAACTCGATGCTGCCGAATACCGTCGATCCTCAATCGGCTGTCACCTCAGACCCCACCATTGACAATGAAGCTACAATCGAGATCACGCCAGAATCGGTCTCACGACTGGACACACAGCTAGAGGCTGGCCCAGGAATCCAACCAGAACCGATTTTCCACCCTCTACCTGCTCCCCAACGAACGCGACGTAGAGGGAGACAGCGCGAATTTACTTGCAGTCACTGCGGCAAAATGTTTCGAAAGAAATACAACTGGACGTCGCATTTGCTGACACATTCAACGGAGAAACCTTTCAAGTGTAGTCAATGCGAAAAAGCGTTTTCAAGGGCGACAGATTTGAGAAGGCACGGAGGAAGCCATGGAGAGAAGATGTATGTCTGTTTCGGACAACTGGAAGGGGGTGGGACTTGGGGTTGCGGAAGGAGTTTTGCGAGGGCGGACATTTTGAGCGGTCATCATAAAACGAAGGTTGGGCAGTTGTGTATCAAGGAGCTTTTAATCGAGAGATCGAGAGGTGGTACTGAGGGGTTGGGTGCCACAATTTCGTAGAAAGAAGCATCAGATAGCATGAAAGACGGTCAAAATACAGATCTTGGAGTAAATTACTAGCACAGAAGGGCATCTACTCCAGGTTTTCGATAGCAGCAAACTTCAGGGCAGGGTCGCTCACAATCCTTTCGTAGCATTGTATCGGACAATACGCGCGCCTGGTCAGAAATGGAGGAGACGGCTCAGCATTTTATAATTTTTTTTACTGCTCCCTCTGAAGGACCCTTCACGAAACGAAATATGCCGGGCCGGGCACCGTCTCAGTCTCTCATTCGCCATCCACATCTTCCCCGCATTCGCTATCCACATCTTCCCCGCATTCGCTCTCTGCCTAACCTCAAAGAGCACTAAGAACACCTGTGGGAATGGGTCCAAGCGTCAGGCTCTCGTCATTTGATCACACTGCAAGGTGTGTAGGTACCTATTCGTAGAAGAAGAGGGGTAGGTACGACATTGACCGTTCATTTTCATCCCTACACATACACTTTATACAATTACAAGTAACGTCGTTTATAAGCGAGCTGGCAGTATAAGCGAGCTGGCACCCAACCTAACTTTCCCGACGTGTAAAGCAATTTATCTTAGTAACGCAATAAGATATATTAGAGCTAGTTACTACTATAAATTAAGTAGTACTTAGAGTATCTTTTTAATAAGTATACAAGTTATACCTAGTCTTTCTATAGAGCCTGCAATATACTAAAGCCTACTAGCTTGCACCTAATTATATCTTGCCTTAACGTGTTTTACCTTATAGCTGCTGCTTAATATTCTTTTAAGTAATAATTTTCTCTTCTTCTGCCTTTATTAGGGTACCTTACTTCTAAATTTACTTTCTTTTATACTA
>MU004613.1:0-22498 GCA_010405375.1 Lophiostoma macrostomum CBS 122681
CCCTTGGCGATCGTGCGACCGCTGCACCGCCCGGCTGTCTCCAATTTCCGCCCTTCATCGGCCGACAATGAGGGAGCCGCGCCCGTGTCTTTTGGCAGACCCTGTCTGAGCGTCTTCACCTCGACATTTAGCGAGCATCTCTATCCCTACCTAGATCTTGGTCACTCCACTTGTGCGTCGCTTTTCCCATAGCTAAGCAGTGTTATAGAGTCTACCGCTCTCTGCCTCGGATTCGCTCATGCACGGGCACCGATATCCTTTCCTATTCGAATTACAACCGTTCCTTTAGCTTCACCCTCTTAGAAGCTTTCCCTCCCATACCTGCTCATCCTAGAGATCACCAACCTGCCACGTCATCAATCACACGGAACGGCAACAGAGCCGCCTTGGACGCCCCGATAACGTCTCACCAGAAGGGGTTGAGCCCGTGCAATTTCAGCTAGACGCTTAGCAAGCTCGCTGGACCACATAGCCTCAGGGAAACGATTAGCCTTAAACCGTCCAAGTGTCGCTGCAAGCCCAGTTTCGCTAGAAAGTCACACCGGGCAGGCACGGCTGGACTACGACCCGCTGATCGGCCATGCAGATAGCGGTCAAGGCATGTACTCGCCCAGGTTGCACCGTACATCAGATTGGTGGAGCCTGGTCCACATGACGGTCTGCATAACAGTAGTGTTGCGTTCCAGCGTTACAAACAAAGAGGGGGCGAAGGGGCTAGAGCGAGCTTTCAGCACATTAGAGGTTCGTTAGGGCGCCAATCTCTCTGCACGGCCTGGTCCACGCCGCCGAAAGCCTGAAGTCGGAAGCCTGAACGAAGGTCTGAGCCCAAGTTTAGGTTTCGGCATCGCCAACGAGCAGAAAACTTGGGTTATGAACTCCCTGATTAGCTTACGGGGCGCGGATCAAACGGAACGGGCGAGCTTGTATGATTTTGAGGCGGGCTCTGACGGAAAGGGGGAGGCGCATCCTACAGCACGGCCTAGCTCCTAAGAGCTGGCGTCGCAGTCCTTCATTCCCATGACGAGTAAAGTTGGGATATCTGCGCATGTCTTCATCCTACAGAAGAGGGGCTTCATGCGAGGGCTGCATCGCCACTAAAGCTTCGCGGCTAGATGTTGTATGCGCGAATTTAATTCAACATTAGGCAGTTTTCCTCTAGCATAGGTAGATTTCGCCCGCAGTCTTTCTCAACCATAAGATTGCTCACCTAAACCCCTAGAAATTTTGTGCTAACGACCGCCCTTCGACCTTGAATCCCGTCAACTATTTAAGATTGCCATCGCCGCTCTGCTCTTGCTCCAGCAAGTCATGCGAAGCAGCATCAATGGCAACGTCTTCTAGTACCTTTTCCGTCTCCCAGCCGCAAGAACCCCTTCGAATCATACATTATTCTAGGCCGCCAGCGCCAAAACTACCCTTTCAACGTTCTAACTAAAAGAATACTATATCTACTACTACTAATTAGCACAATATAAATAAGATGTTAGGGAAGGAGTTAGTATTAATTGCTCAAACCGAGGGAAGAGAGATTCTTGCGCCCACGTGCTTTAGAGCCGAATCTAAGGGTAACAGTCTTCGTAAGTGCCTAGCTCTAATAGGTATAGTGGCTCACGTATATTATTTCTAATATTTTGTAGAGAATATAGTCGTTACTAACAAACAAGCCAAACTTAATACTAACGGCAAGGAAGAGGATCCCCCGTCGGACGAGTACCCCCCGTCGGACGACGAGTATCTCAGCGAAGATTGTCGTCCTACAGGCATGGAAATCGACTCTGTCAAAGGAACAGAAATTCCAATTAGTCTACTCTCAAGCCGTGAGCCAACGTCAACGCCGCCCAAGTCCACCGTGGATAAGTTCGGCGATACCATTAAACGCCACGTAATTTCAGACACTAATAGCAATGCGCGGTCTGACTGCTCCATTGGCCAGCCAAGGCAAGAGGAGGTCAGCAGTAGTACTGTCCCGAAAGGTATATATTAGTTGCCGTCACTAATAGAGAAGGCGAAGAGGCCAGGTAAGTGTACATAATTGCAAGTGCGTCGGCCCTATCTGACTAGTGCTAAGGTGAATTTTCCACGCCCAAAAATGCGACTAGTAGCGGCTTTAGCGATAGCGACGGCGACGAAAGTGTCGGCAACAATGACACAACGTACAACACGTTGCCGACGCGCAAGCGGAAACACCTTACGCCCGCCCATACTGTTGGCCGCAAGCGGCACAGTCAAAAGCCAAATACAACATTAAAGCAATATCCTGAGCGCGCTGTATCCTCTATAAGGCGACAAAAGCCATCTCCAGTCCACGGGAGAGCGTTCGCCAACCGTCCTTTGGCTATAAAACCTACCCCAAGAGCGCGTGTTAGTATCTGCGGTACTAAGATACACAGCAATAATAGCAGCAACAAGGACAGTAAAGAAAGTAATGATTATGGGTGCCGCCCTTAAAGCAACGAGCGACCAAAGTCGACCACCCACCTTCATCGCTGGGGCAGACATAAGCAGAAGCGCGATGGCGGTAGGGCTTTACAACTGAATATTTCTATTAACTTAATAGAGGTATTTAGTCTAATATGCCTGCCTATAGTTATAGACTCGAGCGATAGCATTAGCAAGGAAGAATTATCCAAACCCCAGAATAACGAGCACGCTCCACTCTGCTCCGAGTCCAAGGTAGCTTCTCCAATAGAACCGGGCGAAGACGACGAATATAAGGTAGAGCAAATCCTCGATGCCCGTGTCTATTACAGAAGGTTACAGTACCGTGTCAAATAGCTTAGACATGAGAATGATCCAGAGTAGTACAATGCGTCTAACTTCAAAAATAGCCCCTACAAGCTCCGTGATTTTTACACGGCTAACTCTATCCGCCCAGGGCCTCCAAAAAGACTAGGAAGGTGGGTAGAGTGTTAGGAGGAGGATAGAGATGCGGACGACCATCCTAATGATAACAAGCCTAAGAAATCATACACAGGAGGCGGAATACTGTAAGGATTAGCAGACTGCCGTCTCGGATTCGGGGTTATTCCAACTCCCAACGCCATGTTTAGTGCGCCACAACGGCCTAAGACTCAGTCACATGTTAAAGATCGGTTACATCCTGCAGCATTTTTCAACTTGTACCTGAACGATGCTTCTTTCATTTCCGCGAGGCTTTGGCTGGTGCGGGTCGGCCGCCTTTCCTGCTAGTAGTGGCGTGCGCCGCTGCTCCATGTATCAGGTTAGTTCTATTTATACTAGAATACTACTAGAATGCTACTAGAATGCTGCACCCTCCATCTTCCTCCAGCCGCTCTCCGTCCAGGCCGCTCGTGCCTCACCTTACAGGTCATGTCATTGTTTGCGTCCTCGCTCAACTGCTCTTTCCAACACGATTAAATCAGCTTGTGGATCTCCTGCCCAAAGATTGTGCCACCCTCCTTCTCTGTCATCCAATCCCGAAGCGGCGACGAGCTGAACAAACGAATGCGTCTGCCAGCCACGCCGCCCAAGCCTTGCACCCTTAGAGATATCGCGCAATCGAGAGACATTGCTCAACAACTGCAGCGTTTGTGCACTGCAGCGTTTGTATACTGCCACGTCTACAGTACTACCCTGCAGAATCGAGGCTAGCCTGCATCTTCCGCCGCTTCTGAATCTTTCTTCTCTACTTTCTCGCCTCTCCTTAATTGTCCTTTCTAACCATCTCTCCCCTGTCTTGCTTTTAACTCTTACCTTATACCATGCGTATCAACCTTCAACTCCCTGGTTCTCCCTTCCAGCGGGCTAGCTGGATGGTCGACAAGGGAATGCGCCAGCAATTCACCTGGCATCGCATTCCCGAGGTTACTGATGACCCAACCAAACTCCCTGCGGCGCTCGTTACTAGCCCTAGTTTTATAGCCTCAGACGGAAGTAGTAAGCTTTTAGTCTTGCTTCTGAGCACTTAGCGCACTAACTCTATGTAGCTGTGCAGCTCCATCATGCTATCGATATTACTACTCGCACGGACTACAGATGACCAGGACGACACGGATGTAGATCCTATGATAGCCGACGACATTGATTTTGCCTGTCATTCCAAATTTCCCCTACTACAAGACGGCTTGGGAACGGATCCTGTTAGCGAGCACGAGACAAGAACATTGTTATCTCCTTTCCAGGATAGGACAAGTTTGGAACCCCGCTTGCTTGTTGCCCTACTGTATGTGTTACTTCCTGGACCTACGAACATCGTAGCACTCGAAAACGCAGAGGATGCATCCGGAGACTTGCTACAACCAGAAGGTGACTACGTAAGGGTTGCATTGCTTGTGTTGGGGTCCGGCGATCCAGCGCTCGTCCTTGGAGGCCATGAGACCGAGAAGAGCTACTATCTCGGAACAGAAAACACAGAGACACTTGGTCAAGACATGGCCTTACGTCTCTACAAGGATTTAGAGCTGGTTTGGGTAAGTTCTTTGATGATTGGAGGTCTTTTACACTTAAACAAGAATAGCTTTCCCCAGGACCCGATTATACGCTGCATCTACTTCAGAAGGCAGAGACGCTCTAGAGGGGCACTTTAGAGACGTCTTCTGCGCAGAATCTTCGAAGGAGATATCTCAACGAGCTCGTACGTCCGTATAGAGCTCACAAGGAACTTTCCCGACTAGGAATTCCCGACTGCGGGGTTGTGCCGCCCGCAAATTCTGACGCAAGAGACTTCCCTGCATCGCCGGTAGCAGAGTCTGCGCCTGGGTCTCTTCCTTTCCGCGTCCCCGACCTAGATGGTTTTGACCGAGGCTCGCTTCAGCAAGCCATGTTGAAGGCCTATATGGCTCTTGGGATGAAGAAAGCCCTGCGAATTCTACAGTGCGTCTGTGAAATTGGATCTGAGGATGTCTTAACATCATTGCAAGAGTCCTTATCTAGGCCAGAAGGTCTGAAGTTGCAGCGCAAGACACCCGTGGTGCAAAAGCTCCTCCATATTCACCATTTCCTCGACAAGCAAGAGATCGAAAGCCACATTGCTATCGCTAGGAACCGATACGTCAAGTACTGTTACTTTGAGATCTTCCAATTCGCCGCTAGGCTTGTATCCGAAGCGAAGGGACGTAGCTCTAAAGAGAGATACAAGGTGACGTTGTGTAAGACATCTGCGTCATGGTAGATGTAGATGGTTGAGGACCTTCCCTCTACACCGAATACAGATGTTCTTAACGACGTCTTTTCCGTCCTTTCCAC
Source organism: Lophiostoma macrostomum CBS 122681 (assembly GCA_010405375.1). Taxonomy (NCBI): domain Eukaryota; kingdom Fungi; phylum Ascomycota; class Dothideomycetes; order Pleosporales; family Lophiostomataceae; genus Lophiostoma; species Lophiostoma macrostomum. Next base: position 5,206 of record MU004613.1, read on the forward strand.
GGAAGACAGGAAGAAGCCAGCCACGGCCATGCTGAGGCAGTCCATTGCCAATCAACTGGGGCCAGATAGTTATTAAGAGCGCATTAAACACAGTGTGGATCAATATCTTTGGGAGGGTAGAACGATGCACGCCGTACTCCAAGGAAAGCCAGGCTTGAACCTAAGTCTCTTCGTCCTCTTCCTAGGTTCTTAATCCTAGGGGCCCTCTCTGAACCCAAGCCAACTCTTAACCGACGCCAAGGTACTAAAAAGTCTCTGTAAGCTAATACGCGTACGCGAGTAAGTCGTGAAGTACATCCTAGGCTGTGTCCTTTACTAAAAGCTATGTTAGTATCGACCATCTAATACCTGCCTAGGCAAAGTTGTTTAGTCGGGTATTGCAGGCCAGGACAGTGCTATGGGATGTTAGATTTCCTTCTAGTATCGTCGATCTTCTTTTAGGTACAGCTGCAGCGGTTGCGAACTGAGAGACTATTCTCCGGCGTAACCCGAACGAATATAAAAATAAGCCGATTGGGTTCTTTTCTTAGCGTTAGCGCTTCTGGTTATCGTGTGATATGTTGGGTGCTTATGGCTGCGGCGTATCGCCGTGCAGCCGCTGCCTGTGCCGTACAATGGAGCGCTTTGGCAGTTCGCGCAAGCGCATTGCCCTAACTATCAAAGAGATTTATACGCAGCTGGCATCGCGTTAGTCCGAGGTAGAATACCGTTTTACAATGCTGCACAGAACCACCTTTATTACTATTGTTTGGTTTTTTTTTGTTGCTGCTGCAACAGCTGCCCTTGCTCGTGCAGCGACGCAGCGGTGGTGGAAGCCCTTTGATGTTATTCCGGCGCAATTGGGAGTGTGCGCCTTCTTAGCCTACTGCATTGTCGTTACCATCCTTGCGTATTCCTCACCTTTCGGGAACACATTCTTTCTAAAGTAATATACCTCTACGGCACTTTATATTACAGCTCTTTGGCTTACGAAAGCGAGCATCCTGACGTCCTACTACACCTTGCTTGACGGAATCAAGCCATTGCGACTGTTATGGTTTTTGATAGTGGGGGCGATTATTGCGGGGTACACGTGCTGCATGCTGGCTTATCCCTTTTTACTATCGCCTTGCACCGAAGGTACTATCCAAATCTCTCTATTCTAGAGTGTTGTATAACGTACAGAGTAGATGATAAGGACCCCTGCTACTCCTTCTTTGAGACCGCACTCTGGATATCGACTGTGTGGGACATTCTGAGTGATATTATCCTAATCGGGTTTCCTTTGGGGATTTTGATGAAAACGGATCTTCCATCCAGGGTCAAACTTCTTGCGGGATCGCGCTTCATTCTCATCAGTGTTGCACTCCTCCTTTCGCTCCTGCGGACGGCGCTCAGCCGCTCGCACTCGGGCCTGGCCAAGATCCTCTGGCTCCACTTGCTGGGTGCTGTGCAGTGCAGCCTCATATCTACCCTCAACGACTGCTTGGCCATACGTTCAGGGTACCGGCGGCGTCTTCGCTTCCTCGAGATAACCCGAGGCGCTGGGGGCGCCATGCCCAATGTGCCGGCGATTGCGCGAGTACCAGTCAGACCCTAAGGAGCCCTTGTTGGCAGTTACAGCATCTCTACGGCGGAACCCGCTCTCTTCGAGAATAGACCCACAAATTCCGCTGTTCGCATTTCCAACCCTCTAGCCGCGGAAGCTGCTAACAGCACTATGAGAACCATAACATCTCCAGGGACAAGGGTTCCGGACGGTCTGATGGGGTCCGGCGTGGCGCACCACGTTCTCACCACCGGTATACTAGTCCTAACCGCAACCACAACTAGCAAATCCAGCGATTGGTCACCTCCCACCATCGAGGAACACAATGGCCCACGCCGCATCTTTCCAACGTCGGTCGTGACCGGCACATCGACGAGGGGTTCATCGTCCGCGGCAAGTGTGTCGGATATGGTAATCGATTACCTTGGTCGTGGTGCGATAGCGATCTTAGCTCGTGTTCCCCCGGCGGCTGTAGTTAGCCGATTTAGTGACTGTTCATCCTTGAGACATTCTGAGCTCTCCATCTCTTTACGAGAAATTAGGGGTTGAGCCAATGCATTCAGATAAAGAATCTGCTTGCCCTCATACTAGACCAGCAGTCTCAACGACCTCAAGTTAGCATAAGGACTATTTCAAGTTTTGTAGTTTGCTTTTGTACTGCCTTTACCCATCTATTTATAGGAAATCCAAGAACCTTTATAGCAGATACTAATATTAACAAACTCGTCATGCTAATAAACAGTGATCCTAACCATTCCGGCGAAGAATAGGGTCAACAAGTTTTTCCGTGCAAAGGCTTCCACTACCATACGTTTAATCCAGATATAGTCTAGAAGATTAGTTAAACGGTTACCATATAGTAAATTAGCATGTAGAGGACTAGAAGCCGGATATATACTAAGTGCGTTGCAGACTATTTGACTCTAACAACAAGACTGGTATTCCAGGCATGCACGATCCGGAAGGTGCGGCACATAGAGGAGGCTCCTGCCAGATATCCTTTTCGTTTAACTAAGCCAGCTCTTAGACCGTAATATAGAGCTGGGAAGGCAACTGTCCACGAGTGCGCAAGGGCCAAGAGGGACAGATTACCAACACCTACGACGTTAATCAAGATTACACCTTTAAAGTGCCTAAAGAACTGCCAACATCTAAAAGAGTAATTGTAGCGTAGTAGGCACTCTAATCCTGTACTTCTAAACAGAACTAATATTGTTCAGGATGTAGTTAAATGCTGTTAGGAACCGCGAATACTACATGTTATGCTCCCCTGTTAAGCTTGTCGGGAACTCTAATGCAACTTAAGCCAATGCTTCAGCGTATCCCCTTCTAATTGCTAATCTTCAAGCAGATCCACAGATCACTCCTGGAGATAACTGGGTCTGGTCGAGCTGTCACACCGTTGCCGGCACTTGGATCCGATATCCCAAGAGGAACAGGGGGATCAATCAGCCCATCCAGGCTGCTCAACCGCCTGAGGGTAGTGCAATTCAATTTACAAACTTTACGGACCCTAATGGAGCTTGTAGCTCGGACAACGTCGATCTAATTCAAGCACTTGGTCAAAGTGTAGTCTTACAAGCCGCAGCTGCTTCCACTTTATCGCCGGCTTCTTGGTAAGGAACTACAATATTTATGGTAGTTTAAGCTAGATTAAATCTGTTTATTAATGCATTCCTAACTATCTAAGGTGAATGTTCTACGTCTTCCGAGGAACGGTTGGCCAACGCTCAGAGTAAGACATGGTTCGCGCGCGAGTAGCACGCCGCAGCGGCTTTCGCAGCCGGCGACAAGATTGCGGCGCCTACCAATCATTTACAGTAGCTTTCGCGATGACTTAAAAATAGCCGTGCGGCGTAGGACACTCTATGTCTAAGCTTGAATTCAGGGCACATCCTTGAAGGGCAGCCTCGCAACGGCCGTGCGGCGTAGGACTGGTCTGCGGACCACATTCGGAACGCATCCTTGCTCGCAACGGTCGTGCGGCGTAGGGCTAATCTGCGGACTACATTCGGAACGCATCCTTAAAAGGCAGTCTCGCAACGGCCGTGCGGAGTAGGACTGGTCTTCGGACCACATTCGGAACGCATCCTTGAAAGGCAGTCTTGCAACGGCCGTGAGGCGTAGGGACACTCACATCTGATTTCCGGGCCACGTTGAAACACATCCTTGAAGGGTAGTGTCGCGCAGATGACCAATGCTGTTGGTGCTGGGTAGATATCAGTTCCGTGCCGTTCTAGTGCAGTGATCTGTGGCCTAACTTACTATCAGGGTTTACGGAACGTATTCCGTTTGTAGAGGTACAGCGCGGTCAAGAAGGTCGGACGCTATCTCTATTCCGAATATCACCAAGCACATGTGGAGGGGTCCTCATTTTCGGCGCTAGTGGGGATCTTTATTGGATGTATGAGTATAGGCTTCCTACTTAAAGAATAATTCTCGAACAGGAATAACACTTTACAACCAAAGCAGTATATCGTCTATTCGTTGCGACCTCGATCGTAACATCGATCCTTAAGGAGACGTCAAGATTCACATACAAGATGCAAAATTTTTGGTTTCTTCATTAAAGATAAAGAAAGTTTCCCCAAAGTTTCGAGAGCTCTTCAACAATCTAGTTGGACAGCCGCCCTATATATTGCAGGTCGTCGATAAGGACGCAGAAGCGTTTTACAGAGTCCTCGAGTCTTCCCACAGGTTCTTTATTCCCTATAAATGCATTTCCATATAAACACTTATTAAAATGTCTAATGTTATCCGCCGATACAAGATATCCCCAGCCCGGGAAGCATACTGTTTGGTGAAGTTCTGCTTTACTGTCCATTCCATCCGACCAGCATCCATCCCTATCGCGAATCTCGTACAGCTTATAGCGATCTCTCGGAACATAGATACGGAGAAATTTACGGATTTGCTCGTAGACATCTTCTGTCAATGTACCCTAGGCTCTTACAAGCTACCAAAAGACAAACCAATGTCCAAGGACCTTGTAGTGCTAGGTATATTTCGTGTTAGTACCTAGACATTAAGCTCTCTAATAACGTCCTCTTAGAGTATATACTATACACACTACTCAGCTGCCAATTGCAAGTAGTCCAAGTCCTTTCCGAATTTGCGACAGACGACGGCTTATCGCATGACGAAATGCTATGGATACGCGAAACGCGAGGCTGGGTTCTTAAGAAGAACCCGAATTTGCAAGAGATCATCGAAAGACTGGGGACATTTTTCTATAATGACACACCCCGAAGGGCCGCGTTGTTCGATTCTTCACGCACCTTCGCTGAGAAAGCTATCAACGATGTCACCTATATAGCTGGAAAGGATAAGCTCGGTAACAAGATACGAGAAAAGCTAAAGCTTGATATTCATTTATCTCCTCCAGGAAAGGAAGCTTATACCGAAACAACCTTCCCCAGACTGGATTCTATAGCGACTACGATAATTGGAAGCCTTGCGATGGACGACGTATTCAATCCCCTGGATGCGTATAGCAACTACGATAAGACCTTGGATAATTTGGCGAATTTTAATCTAGATAATAATAATGGCTACGAAAATGTTTCCTATAGCGATATAGGCGACTTTAGAGACTTTAGTAATAATGGATATAGTTAAGCTGCGTAAAAAACACGCAGGCTAGGATATAGACTTTCCTAGCGGTAGTATATGTATATTCTTCTTCCACGTCTTTTATAGTTCGAATTATCTTTTCTACTTATACCGTGTCGCTTGTCCTTATTATATACTCTATAAGGTTCTCTATACTTAGGTAGCGGGAGTAGTCGTAGAAGGTAAAAGACTAGAGTCTATAGGAGACAGCGGACCTTAGTATAGTACAGTAGAACCTTAAGCTATATGCGCTTGTCTATAGAGCTTCTAATTATCTAACCAACAAGATATATATATACATCAATGCTACCAGCATAACTAAGGCCTACTAGGTAGAGATATAAGTAGGGCGGTTTACACAACCTATAATGTCTTGCGTAGTATTTAAAATACTGCACAGCCTAATACTTAGAATAACTAAGGGGGTAAAGATAAGACGAATATGCAGGATTAGTAAAATGTATAAACTAGCAAGCTAGAGCTATAGATAATAATAAATAGGGAATGCAAAACTCTTAAATACATTTCTAATGCTGCTTCGAGTGCATATACTAGAGATCGATTCAAGCTTACTTAGAGAAACTACAGTACATGCTTTCAAGCGTCCCTAAAGTCTCCTTCCAAGTTTCCGGGTCAAAGAAACTGAATCTTCCGCTAAATATATCCTGGGTGGCCTTGTTATTAAAATACATAGGCGCAACCCCTGTATCATTGTATAGATCTATAGAATATTCAAGAGGCTTGACCGTACCAAGATTACTCTGGCTAGTAGGTTCTAGAACCACTTCATGCATGTGTCCAACGTTCCCTTTAGGCCCTTTCGCCTGTTGGAGCATACCGCTAACTTCCTTAAGGATATCGTCGACGTTGGGTTTTCCGTTTGCAGTCTTCTCTAACCTTGCACCTAGCCAGGAATTTCCTTGCTCGAGCCGATCGAAGAACCACTGAACCGCGGCATTCAATTCTGAATTCCGACGTTTAAGTTTAGCAAGATACCTGGATCGCATTATTATAGTACCGTGATTGTTTCTAACGAGACTCGCAGTCTTTTGCTTGCTACTCGACTTGCTGACTCGTATAAGCAAGTTGCATTAGCAAATTGGCATTTGGGACACGGAGCCACTGCATCGCTACCGCACTGCGTGGAGGAAGATTGTAAGCAAATTGATCATATAAGGACCGAGAATATGTACACGCACCTTGACTTTGAGCGCTTTGCATCGGACACACGCCTTACGTGCACGCGAACGGGTAGGATTGGGCATTCTTGAGCAGAGGGAGTGAGAGCGAGGCTAACGGATAACAATACGATGGTGTGCACGATACTTTGTATTGCCGCGCCGCCCAGGATTATAAGCGCGACGTTGGCGCTAGGCAAGACTACCAACAGTCATCCCTGCTTGGGCTTGAGGGACCCCGAACGTTGCTATCTATCGGCGACGAGGCTGACAGAAGGTACCTGGAGTGTGGGGTCTCGTGTCCAAGCTAGGGTTGTATCAGGTGGTCCGTCAGCCCGCTGCATGCCTCGATGCAACGTTCCCCCCAGGTTTTATATGTAACAGGAAAGTCGTGTCCACTTTATAAGGCCGTCGAGATTTCCAAACATGCTCTGTCTTTCGTTGGATGTGCAAAGGTGCATCGTCAAACTTGTATGTCTGTATTTTGAGATTACCAATACGGTACCATCTAACACCTGTCAGATTAATTATAGGGAGACGCTTGCTGCCTTGTGCCAAGTTTCTCGATAGATGCACGCGATCACTACGCCTCTTCTATACTCTAAGCTGGAAATTGACTTGACTACTTTCGACGCTATTACCAAAATGCATGTCTGTATCGGTGCGGGAGCAGGCTCCAAACTACAGCATTACACAAGAAGTCTTGTTTTCCTTAACGAACTTCCGCTATGTAATAGAATGTCCTTATGTCGTATCTAGTATGCACGGCCTCCTATTGGATGCATGACTGTTTATTCAAAAGAACTTAAGATATATAGACCGACGTTATATGAGAGAGACGGCTGGCTATTCGCGTTTCTGGTTTTGATTCCGAAACATCAGCTTATGTCCTTCCGGTAGGTAGCAACAGACAGTATATCCGTATCCGTCGTCCTTATCTTGATAGATTCCTTTCCGACAGAGCGCTCAGTGCGAGAGCGATCGAACATCTTCTTCACTACCAGTCCTACTTGGAACTGTTTCAGGCACCTGTGGGTCACGATCCCGATTATAGACCTCGAATTCGCATACATACGCAATGGCATGGTATACCAAACTACTTCGACCTGCTGAAGACTCTGGACGTACATTTTGGATGTATAAGCCGTTTCAAGGAGTTCGTTCATCGCCTGGCGTGGAAAGGAACGACGGAGGGCGTCTCCAGCCTGCAGAAATTGCGTCTTAGCGTCAGTGATCTGTAGAAACACTCCGAGCTCTTTACGAAGGCTGTTATGGAACACGGCGCCCAGCAAGATCGTCGACTTGTCAATGTAAAGCGCCTTACCCTATATGGCTTCGACTTGTCGAATTTGTTTGCTCCCGTGTTGCTTATGCTAGACACCGAGGCGCTTACTTATCTTACGCTTTGGAAATGCGACGCTGTACACGTCTTTATGCACGAGTTCGTACGAACATCCAATGCGAGTCAGCTAAAGCTGGAGAACCTGGCGATCCGACTAGATAAGAACGCTCCAGAAAGTATTGATGGCTCCCTTAAGGGTCTCTTTGGAATGTGCTCTCTTTTATCTCTGCACCTGACCTGGGATAACATGCTGGACGGCCGCCCCGCTGCTACACTGGCAGATATATCCTATTTGGCTCCTACTCTTCTCTTCCTGTCTTTCTATGACGGCAGCATTGTTGATGCTATGGACCATAATATCGAGTACCTTGGTGCGCATTTTGGAGAGTCTCTCGGCGTCTGCAGCAAGTTACAGCAGTTTGGATTCTAAGTTAACGACCACTGGCTTGATCCGGCCGTTTGGGACTGCGAGAGGTTTAACAGGGACGCTTGGGGCCATCTTTATCCGCAGGGGCAGTTCTGGGTAGGTCTAAAGATAATTGGAGTGTATTCTCTAATTATTACTAGAGCGAGTTACATTATCTACCTAGTCTCACAACGTTACATATCCGACAATATTCCACATATCTTATATTGCACGGATTATAGTCTGAGAAAAAGCAGTCGTAGGGAGCGGAAAGATTTGCCTGCGGCCTTTTTAAGTTTCTCGACCAGCACGAATATTATCCGAATCTCAAGCTGCTTGCGATTGGAATGCGCCAGCAGCCTTATTTCTCCAAGTTCAGCGCTTATCTACCACGGTATTGTTTTATGAAAGGAGTGCGACAAAACAAGTTTGGACGAAGTTCGACTACAGCCATTCCGATACCATCGAGCATGTTGCCTGTCTTGGACCCTTTAGTAGGTATCTTGGAGATGGATCCGGGCTGTTCCTGGTTTGGGGCTATAGGAGGTCAATTCGTGTAGCTATTAAGTAGATAAAGTAGAAGCTAGAACGTGTGTTGGAAGACCCTAAAGCCAACATTTAACAGTGTAAAGATAGTCATAAATAGGAATACGGGTATGTAGATAAAAAAAAATACCATTATAGGTTGCTAGGGTTTTAGTAAGCTTAAGTTATCTCTAGTTAATGTGGATCGCGTCTAGGTGTTCCAGCCCTTCTTTTTGAAAGAATAGAAGACATGGTAGGGTATATCCGATTTAGCGTAATCGCGCGTAACATAAGTACACACTAGCAACTTCCCTCTTATTAATAGATAGAATTGTGTCCGAAGCGTCTTTTCCTGTCTTACTATACCCCTCATCTCGCGCTCGATGGATTAAGGATTCGCTAGACAACGTAAAGGCCGTAGATATATTTTCTTGTTATATAGTAGCCGCCAAAACTTCACGACAGTTGTAGAACGATCGTCTTTCAATAGCTCTTGTGAGTACACTGATGAAGATCTCGGCGTCGTTCCATAGGCTTCGAAGTTGTCCGCAACCTCCCCAATGGGTGCGTTCGTTGGCGCGTCCCCCGCAGGCTCGTACGTATCCACCAGTATTAGGGACTGCATTATCGGCTCTTGCCTATTCTCTATTATATATATACGTGGAGAAGCTTCCGTAACTACCAATGATTAATAATCTGCCGGTGTAAAATGCGTTTCCATTATGTTCCCGGCCTGCATATCCACCTGGCCAAGGAATGATACCAACACCAGCACTATTCGACCGAATGATGTCAAGTATTGACGTGGTTGCTGTCGTAAAGTTCTATGGATGTTTGGTAGAAATAGAGTTACGCACTCATCTGACTCCACTTCAGGATCAGGCTCGTCTGCACTCATCGATGGTTTTGGTGACGATTTTCTTCGGTCGAAATCTACAAGTCGTTCTTGTCTCTGCAGCGCTTCGGCTTCGAATCGCTCTGACGATGCGTCAAAAAGAACTCCCGGACGTTCACAGCGCAAGTGCTTCCGTATGTCGCTCAGCTCCGCGTTCATCTGTGTGAGATCGAAGATTCTGTCGGATTGGAAACCAAGTTTGAGAGCCAGATGTCCGAGTTCAATAAGCCATCCTGGGTAGTCGGAGGACTCCTCATGGAGGGTACTTTTACTGATGCCGTCCGAAGTACCATGCCCATGCATGAGCTCTCTTCGCTGGCGTCTCAATAGGCAGAGATACAATTGCTAGTAGGACATGCAAAAGGTAGCGCGAGTGGCCTCTATATAGCCGTAGTCATCATCGTTGTTTTGAACGACGCATTTTCCGGAACTGCGAGTGTCGTTTGTAAGCGTGTAAGCGCCTTCAAGCACGCATTGGACGGACGGATTCATCTTCAGTGGCCAGAATAGCTGCCTCAGCCTGGGCATAACAGGCGCCAGCACTTTCACGTGCTTGAAAAACGTCTTGAAGGTAAGGATGAAGCCTTCTGTGGCCAGGACGTTTTGGAGAATGCTAGCACGCTTTCCGTGATCTTGGACTCTGGAGAACGCTCTCTGGGTCTCAAAAGCTATCTTTATCGTTGAGCGATCACGGAGGCTCTATCTCGGTGCTAGTGCCTGTAAGTGATTCACCGTGCTTTCATTACACTAGAAGGGATTCTGCTTGGTGAAGGCATTCCACATTACAGCCATTTGATGCATATAGTGGGAAATCTCCTACAGCCACGTCAGAGCCATATGCGGTCCCCGCTTCACACATACCTCGTAACAATGCCAACTTAAGATAGGGGGAAATGATCCAAGCTGGAATCCCGCCCATAATACCCTAAAAGGCTCTAATTCGTCAAGACTCTTAACAATGACTTCATTCCGTACGATTTGTTCAAGATTCTTCCTCTTGGACACGCTCAGTCTCTTTTTCCATAGGAGCTCCTTGGTCTTTTCGCCGCGACGTTGATGGTAGCGAATGCGGAGATATTTCTCTCCGTTACATAGAGGCGCATGCAAGCGGTAGTAATCCCATATAGATAGAATAATATCTACCGGTATAGCTAGTCTACCGTTAAAGACCAATTACTAAGAAATAGGAAGTAGACGTACTCGAGTTGTATAGATCTACAGCAAGCCACGGCTCAGCGTGCTACTAAGTACTCTCGATCTTCCTTATATTGATCCGGGACTATCTATAAATACAACATAGCACTACACCTTCTTGCAGTTCTAGTTTTCAAGCAGAATCTATTATATAAAGAGTCTCTAGGGTAATCGTAGCGGAGGAGATGGCAAGATAGTAGTTCTTGGTAGTAATCAAAGCTAGGATGTTGTGCTCCAGATCAGCGGATAAACACCCGGTACACTTATTAGAGCCTTTGAAATCGTCATAGTAAACTAAATACTAGCACTTTACTTGGGCCGTTCCAAGATAATATCTACTTTTATCGGGGACCGTTTTTATCTTCTTACGCAACTTGTGCAGGGTCCTTCTACTATTAACAGCAAGGGGTAGGTACAAAAGAGGTTGGCACATTACAAAAGCTCGACTTCTAGGTTTAGTATGGTTCTTATTTGACTGCGAAGTCCATTCCATGCAATCTCTACATTATGGTCCCACGAAAGAAATCAGGATGGCTGTACGCCTTTCGGGAAGTAGAGCACGATTGGACCCTAGCCTATAGAGACGCACTAGGTGATGTATTGGATTCCTTACAAGATCTAGAGCAGTAATATCCATCCATCGTACTGTATATAGAACGAAGCAAAAGAATGGCAGCATTAACATCAGTATTTACACGTCCGAGGCTACTACCTACAGGCTTTGGTTGCTTGGCTCAACTGCACTTAGATACAATAACCACTTACCTAAAGTACCTGCTGTTATTGGCAGGTATCGACATAGAGAGACAATATAGAGTAGTAGAGTCCTCTACCTATTACCAACGAGGTCCCGGGTATAACGTCGAGTGGCCCAACATCTTGGATCGGGATGTAGGGATTCTCGTCGACACGGTCGTTAATAGGCTTATCTTATTATTTATCGATGTGCTATACATATATATAGAGGATTTCCTGTCCCTATCCTACTACCAAGAGATGTTGCAGCGCTGGACCAACAAAGGTAATCTTTCCCGTCCATGGAAGCCTAGAATCATACTCGTTACCGAGCATCAAAGGGTACTTTCGGACATTCCAACCACGGCGCGGTTAGGAGAGACATGGCATCTCCACGTCTCTCCTAGCTCTCCGACCCTAAAAAAGACCATCAAACAGAATGCTAAGCTTGTCCGTGCATAGAGACGTGCGAGAAAAACATTGTTCTCGGCATCTCACCTTAAGGCCTTATTCGAGTCTACCTTGCAACACACCGCAAAGTCCATAGACGTAGACTTTAACTATATCAGGGCGACCCAGCAGTACACTTCCGGAGAAGAGCAGTTCTATTATTATATAAAGGCGTTCCTAGAACTGTATCTAGGTGCGAAATTCGAAAGGAGTTCCATTATGTCCTACGTTGCCTCTACTCTTATATTGAACAGCCTCCCGCCAGGCATGCATTATACGTTCACTTCATTTCACTATCCCGAGCCATACGAGCTTACCATTACACAGACTTCGAGCCCTATGGCATGTTTCGCAGCCTGTATCACGCATACTGTTACAAGGCACTAGCTGGAGGATTACCAAGCTATTGCGATACGACTTGGAGAGAGTGGTGTACGGGGGTAGAGATCCAGTTTGTCAAACAATGTCAGCAGATGGAGCAACGATCATCGACGGCTCGTGAACAGCACGAGCAAGTCCTTCTTCAGTTGTCAGAGACTTCCATGGATTGGACCCAGATCAAGACGACAACCACATGTCTCTGGTGTTTGCGACGATGTCCGGAGCACTCCTTTGCTTGTGGGCACGCTTTCTGCGATACCTGCGCCTGTATCTTTGGAAAACGCGTGGTTAGTATGGAATATGCGTACCTCATGACTCGCTGTATAATCTGCCAAAAATCGGGTGAGATAGAAGTACGTCTCAAGCCGCCAACAGCAGGAAGTCGACTGCTAGTCCTTGACGGGGGGGGGATCAGAGGGGCATTCACTCTCCAAGCGCTGAAGGCACTTGAGACCGAGAGAAACCTCCCGTATCCACTATTCGATGAGTTCGACTTGTCCTTGGGGACGAGCTCAGGTGATTATTGGAAAGTCCAAATACATGGGAAGATGCTGATGTACTTTAGGAGGCCTAATTATTCTTATGTTTCTTCTAAAACGCACTCTCCCCGAATGTGTGGCCATGTTCTACGCCCTCGCAAAACGAGTGTTCGCCAGGCACAAGGAGTTTGGAGGTTCCTTCTTGGCTCGAATCCGGGCCTTTCTACATTCTTTGCTGACTGACAGCTTATATGGAGCCACCGAAATGGAAGCATGTGTTAAGGAAGCCTACGGGACCGACGCTCGCTTATTCGGGAATTTGGGCGTCGCCGCAATGCGAGGGACGCCGACTAACAAATTCGCAGTCACGTCCATGTCGGTATCCGATTCCCGCTTGTGTCTACTATCCAATTACAACGGAACAGGCGTTCGCCGCCTAGACTGTGGTAAGGACCTTATGCCGACCCACTTGCACGATTAACCGTGCATCAAGGTTACAAACACTACCGTCCTTTCGATACTGAGAATGAAATCCTAATACGGGATGCGTACGTCTCGAAGCCGGTATGCTCCAAGTAGATGCTGACAACATCAAGAGCTCGCGCAACCTCGGCGGCTCCCTCGTACTTTCCTGCCAAGTTTATTCGTGGACTCGGATACATGCAAGACGGTAGCGCGGGCAAATACAACAATCCCATCGATCCAGCGGAGTAGGAGTCCCAAGCCATCTGGTCGTGCGGACTGGACGTGGCTATATCCATAGGTACGGGCTATGCGCAGCTTCCCAAAACACCGCCCGTTATACCATAGAGACTGCGCTTTCGTGACCGATTCTTCCCTCGTTTGTTTCGACTCTTTGGAGCCTTTCTAAATGCCCAGGATAGCTGGAATGAATATCTGAACCGTGTAAAGGAAGACGAGCGTGGCAGATACTTCCGGGTTAATATTGCGTTGGAGAAGGACATACCGCTGGATAACGTTAACAAGATTCCTTATATCGAAAGCCTTGCTGCTAACTTTCTCGCGACTTATGATTTCGCCGGTATCGTTCGTGCTCTTTTCGCTCTCTCCTTCTTCTTTGAGCTCTATTAGAAGCCTGTCGCAACTACAAACGGGTATAGATGCGCTGGTTCTATCAAGTCATGTAGCCTAGATATAATGGCACTTCTTACAAGGATACTTAAATAATATCCCGTTGCATTCTTTATTATTAATATTAATAAGGAGGGTCTAGACCTAAGCCTTAGAGCCCTTAATATAAATGACCTATATACTGCATGTAGGCGATACCGAAAAGTAGTCTACTTTAACCTCTACCACCCTTATTAGGATTTCTATATATATTTAAAATTCAGCCGGCTATGGAAGTATAATATTAGTAGTTTTCTATAAGCCGTGTTACATCTTGTTAAACGATAATTACTAGATGCTAGGTTTGGTAGGGCCGATTATAGCCTAGCAAAGTACACTGTATAAGGAGAATATAATTATACACCTACTTAGACAGGAAATAAATACAGGCGTAATAGTACCAAAGTTGCAAAGCGGTTGAAAAGATAGAAGCTTGCACCTTACTAATATTGATAACTAGGAGTACCCTATAACTAAAAAGAGAGGCCTACTATATATATATAATACACCGCCTAAACGACTACTTGTATATAAATAGAATTTATGTATTACTATGTTACCGCCTCGCTAGCACAAGTTTAGATATCTTGCTGTTATTCTTACCTTCGGTACCTATATTACATTGGTTATTTGTAGGATTTGGATGCTTTATAATCGATCGATAAATCGCTCTAGCATCGCCACTTTGATAGTTAGTATCCTGCAAGATAATCAGCGCCAATCGTAGAAGTCTAATTTGCAGCGGTTTATAAATGGAGTAGCCCTTACCAACTGTACGGTAGGATTATTAAAGTACTATCTTAGTTACGGGAAGTCTTTAACTTATATAAACTTACCAATCACATTTAATGCTAACTTTTCTATTTCCTCGAGCAATATCTTGTCTCTTAACAAGATAACACCTATACTACTCCCAGGCACATTGAAGCCGGGTGTAGTAGTGGGTCTATTACTAAGCACTTTGACTATACTTGTATTTACTATTCGTCAACTCAGTACTATAGAGCGTTTATCGAGGCTTTAGTAGAATATACTAGCCTTGCTGACGTGCGCATCGTTTGGAGTCCCGTTTACCCTAGTTTCTTTATTTTGGGGTAAGCTTAACTTGCCTAATGTGACGGTAAGGAGAGGAGCATTCTACCACTCTATACTGATACTTCTATCGTGTTCTAGTATAGCGATGTGCATTGTAGTAGGCTGCAGTCGCAAGCGTAGTTAATAGGGACACGATTTGGCAATTAAATATGAATAAAGATTCGATATAGGCAGCGATTGAGAGCTATATGGCAACGGTGCAACCTCTATTAAACAGACCAGACGCCGCAATATTAATGACTCCTACGAATGGTAGTACAAAGCACTAGATTATGTATCTATAAGATTTATTGGAATCCTTCTATAAGAAACTGTATCTAATCCCTCCTTCCATCTGTACGTCGCGGGGCACCAACATCTATTATTTCTGGAAGAACGAATGTAGACTAATGGCTGCGCCCTATGTCACTGTCTCGTGTGTACTGGCTGAAGGGAGGAGAGTTGGCGACTAGGTCGCGTCCTTCCACTGTTCTCCATGCTACTTGTTCGCTATCTAGTGTGGTCGTACTGTGAAGGGAACACCGCAGATCCATGTCCCTGTCCGGAGCGAGGTCAGAGACTGTACGTGAGATGGTGTCGAAATAGATAGACGCCGGTCGATAAGTCGCGTTATGCTGCGGTTCGCTATAGGGTATTATGGCCGTCCTTCGTAGATCCCTATCTTGCGGCCTAAAGGCTCTCCTAGGCTACACGGATGCACGTGCAAACCTCCTTTTTTCGAAGACATGTTGTTGTAAATGTTGGACCTAGACAAACAGTGCTGCGAGTGCGTATCCGGCACTAACTAGGGACACAATGATTATAAGGCCTACGGTTTGACTTGGCAAGACTGGGCTCGCAGGGATAGAAGACGGTATGGACAAGGACGGCGTGGGTTCTATAGCATTACGGGAAGGCGTGTGCGAAGGTACTGAAATTGAAACCGTGCTTAGGCGTGCGAAGGATGACGTTGTAGAGGTCACGGAAGTTGTTGGAACGGCGGTTGTTGTAGGTGCGAGCGACCAAGTTCTAGAAGCGGATAGGTAGGGAAGAGTTGAAAGGAGGTAGCTGGAAGATACCGCAAGTGTCGAGACGTTCGCGACCCTGGTGGTGTTTAGCTATGGCCCATGCATGTTGGCTATCGTGAGGCCACGGTTGTGAATAACAGCCACAACTGCTAAACGAAAATCTCGGCTGCAATGACAGCGAGAACGCGCATGTTGGGGCTTCAGATTGAAGCTTTATGCAGCCCTGTAAGCTATCGCCGGTGATAAATATTAAGCGTGCAGTCCCCTGGAGGCTGGTAACGGTTCAGTCGCTGCAACGCCGCCAATACTGGCACAGCAAGGTCGACATGGAGCACAGCCTGATGCATCGCGGCTCGATCGGTGTTGTCGTTGTCCTCGCCGCGGCACAGTAACCTCCCCCCCTACGAAGCGAAAGACCCCTGCGTCCCGAAGAAAATAAGAGGTACTTGGACTTCGCAGTGCTCTCTAACCCGTCCACACAGTTAGATAGTCCTTAAGAAGCTATCAAATAGATATAAAGACAACTATAAAGCTATGTTAAAGTTCTTACCTAAAAATTACCTAAGGTGTGTGTTGCGCAGGCGGTCTTGCGGTAAGCACGCTTGAGCCCTACAACACTACTACCACTATAATAATGCTGTTATATTATATCGCGAGCTAAAATCTAGTAAAAGTGATGCTCTAAGGTATAGAATACTTAATAGTCTACTATAACGCTACAGCTAGCTATACGCGCGATGTAAAGCGTGAAACCTCTATAGAGGGCGGTACTTGTAGCAGGCTCCCGCGACAGAAGCGGGTAGAGCTGTATTATTATGTAATGTTTCAGCGTTTAGCCCTGTATAATGTATAGCCTGCTACACCTTACGAGGTCTGGTCTATACGCTTACTGCGTATGTACTAGCGTTAACTCTTGCGCCGCCCAGAGACCGGGAATAAGAAAGCAATATAATGTCAGATCATCAGTTTTAACTCTATCCTAATTACGTAGATAAACCACGTCAAAGACTAAGATTACACCTTAAGAGAACAAGGCATTAAAACAATAATGGTAAGTGATATCGTTATTGAGCTACTGTAATTCTACAGTTCCCTGAAGCTCTGCGTACAGAGCTGCGAGGGCTCGCACTGAGACTAGTCGGGAAGGATGGTCATCTCTCAGCGTCTGCTCTTTGACGGCAACCACATGCTCTAGCAGCTCTACTGCCTGCTTCACCTGTCCGTCTGCTTGGTATGCCCTTGCGAGCTCGTGCTGTGACGCCAGTCGATCTGGGTGCTCTTCTGCCAGCACCTGCTCGCGCACAGCAACCACATGCTCTAGCAGCTCTACTGCCT
>MU004614.1:0-22031 GCA_010405375.1 Lophiostoma macrostomum CBS 122681
GAGGGGCCAGGCGGCGCGGGCGTTCGGCGCGCGATGCAGTGGATGGAGGGCAGCTTCTGGCGGGTTTTTTTGCTTGTGCCCACGACAAGCACTGTGGGGGAGCGCCTGGGAGCGGGGATCCAGCGCACTCGACCCTAGCACGCAGCGGCGGTGCCCGAGAGCGTTCCAGAGATGCGCGCCGTCGTTGTCGTCGTCGTTGACGTTGTCGTCGTCGTTGACGTTGTCGTCGTCGTTGACGTTGTCGTCGTCGTTGACGTTGTCGTCGTCGTCGTCGTCGCTTTATCGCTGGCGTTGCACTGTGGGCTGCGCGAAGGACACGGGATAGCCGTCTGCTACTGCGAGGAGAGGACGTCGCGACGGTTTTCAGTGCGCGCCGTGGCCTTCTCTGCCCAGGACGGCGACCAGGACCTGCGCTGTGCACGCTGCAGGGAAGCCATCCTGAGGCAGCTACTGCAGTCCCGACCAGCTGGGCCGTTTGGGGCGATCACGGCCACACGTCTCCAGCGAGTCCAAACCCCAGCTGCCTGTCTGGGAGCCCGTCCAGCAATTAGCCTCAAAAGGCGGCTGCGTGTCGCGCCCGTCATCGCGCGCTGCTTATCGCGCCGCTCGCCGCCCCAGCGCGCCATCTGCTTGCCCACCGCCGTGGCCGTTGGGATCCTGAGATCGCCCGCCGCCCACACCACACGCGCCCAGGGCTCGCTCCTTTCCGCTGCGCTCTAGCACAGCACCTCTAGGCTCTACCCAGGAGGCCGGCTTCGAGTGCGTTAGGCCCGCCGCCGTCGCTGCCGCTGCTGGTAGCTCCAAACTCTGCCCATCGCACTGTGCCGCGGCACTGCAGAAAAAACACGTGGTTGTTCACCGTCTCGGACCTCAATTCTATGCACGCATCGGCGCAAAAACGCACCAGCTACAAGTCTAGTCTGCTCCCTAGTCATGCCATGTCCACGGCAGCTGTCGCCATGGTCGTGCCAGCGCTTACAGTAGGCGGGGCCCCAAGCGAGAAACCGTCGCCAATTCCCCGACCTGCATGCAATCGCCATTGCGCCTGAATCTGGTGCGCCTCACCCGCTCGCCCAAAGAGGCAGTCCGAGAGATGCTAGCTGCAGGCCAACACAACTGCAATCTGCCCGCCCTTCCACCACCCCCTCAGCCAAAGTGAAACAGCGTCTGCTTTTTGTTCTTGTTGCCCTTCTTCCTGCCTGCTCCACCGCCATTTGCCTCCTCCGCTGCCACCCCGTCTGCGTTGTTGCTTGCTCCTACCCCGCCGCCCGCACCCCACGCGTTGTTCGAGGGCGTGCTTCGGCCGCTCTGGTCCCGACGGAGCCCTGCTCCCAAGTAGCCAGGGCTGAAGATTGTGCTCGTCGGCTTGGGAGCTGTAGGAAGTGCGGGAAAAGCATCAGCCAGCGACGTGTTCTTCGGCTTGTTCAGCGCTGCCGACGACCCCGCGCGAGATGGCTGAGGTGACATACGTGGGGTCGACGCAGACGAAGAACTTGCCCATGGCGTTTGCCCGGGTTTCGCTCCAATACGTGGCCCTGCTGATAGAGGAGGAAAAGCATGGTTCGCTGTAGACCAACTCGCCTGTCGGCTTACCGCGGACTGCGACGACTGTGCCGTTGCTTTCTTCAGCTTGAGCACGCGAGATCCGCCGTGTCCCGAAATGCTGCTCCCGAGGGAAAGCCCTGCTGCAGCACCTGGTAATGACGGGTAGTCTTCGTTGATTGCTTTCCAGTCGTTCCATGCCTTCAGCAACGTGTCTTTCTTTGCAGGTATCTCGAAAATGTCCGCGAGCTCCTTGATGACCTTGCCCAGCTCTGCCGAGCTCGTGTCGAATAGGGAGAAGAAGTCGTCGATCAGCTGGGTGGCTGAGATCTTTGAAGTGCGGTATGCTGCAATGTGTGAACGGAACTCTGCAAGCTTTGGCTGGTCGTTGCGTAGCAGGTTTGATGCACGCTCAACGACCGCATTGTGGCGAAGGAGTCGAGCCTGCTCCTGGGGAGTGCGAGGAGCGGTAGTCGTGGGTTGTGCTTCAGGAGCAGCGTTCTCGGGTGCAGCAGAGGGTGCCGACGCAGGAGGACGGGGTGCTGTGATGGTGGAAGGCTGAGAAGCACTTGGAGGTGGCCTCGCCGCGAAAGCTTCGGTTGGTGTAGGTGCGGACGTAAGCTGACCACCAAATGCTCGTCCAGATCCTGGTTGAGAGCCCTGAATGGCCATTTGTCGCTGGTATGCCAACTCAGCCCTACTCATTGGCTGTGCTGACGACGGCGGAAGGGGTTCAGCATTCGGATCACGTCCGCGACCTCTCCCGCCCTCTCTACCACGACCTCTACCGTCTCGTCCACCGCCTCTCATATTCCCGGTTTCCTGCTCGTGGGAGGCCCGATACTGGAATGCAGACATGTCCACACGTCGAGCATCTCGCAGAGCATCCTTTGACAGACCCTGGGGGTGTGTTGAAATCTGATGCGCCTTCAAGTCCATTTCCGATTCGAACACGACAAACTTCTTGTCCAGGCACTCCTGGTCTGGACATAGAAAATGATCTTGTCTAAAGTGCAGTTCGAGCGCGTTGTAGTCGGCAAAGTACTGTTGCTGGCGTCCGTCGTTGTGGCGATCACAAATGTGACATCTCTCATGCTTATCCCTGCAATGAGTGTACAGCTCATCGTCGCCATAGAATCGTTGAGTGCAGAAGCCGCACTCGGGGTGGCCCTTAAACCCAGTCTGGTCGATTGCGCCAGGATTGTCGTCCCCGAATCGCTTATGCTTTTTCAGGTCCGCGGGAGTGAAAAGAACATGCTCGTGTGTGAAGACCTTCTTATTCCTCGTACAAAGATCGCACATTTTCTTGCCGTGCTTGTATTGAACGTGTCGATGCAAGTCCGGCCAGCCCAGACATGCTATATCGCACTCGGAGTCGGGGCAGTTGAATCGCAAGATCGCTCGTGTATCCGCGAATATTTCCTCCGCCTCGAAGTGGATGCCTAAATTGTTTAGTGTCATATGGTAGTCACTGGCAGAGAAGTCGTCGTAATTCTTCGTGGCATCGTTCGTGAAGATGACATAGTCCGACTCGGTCCTACAATGTGCGCACGATTTGGACTTGTAGAGCGCGCGCAATCGTAACGAGCATATGTGACAGGTACGGTGATTGCATCGTGCAACACAAGTATACTGCACCGGAGAGGCACAGATGAAACACACCTCGCCATCGCTCTCGTCCTCGCCCTCGGGCAGTGGTGTGGCGTCGGTGGCTATGACGGGTTCGACTATGGTTGGAGTGTCTGGAGGCACATCGCATGTCAGTAAACCCACGACAGGCTAAAAAGTTCCTCGAACCGAGTCATTCTGCTTTTTGGAGGGCCAAGAATTGACACTCGGACAGCGCCTAAGGTTCTCAGAGGACGTACCTGTTTCTGCAGCAATGACCGGCGCTTTTCCCGGATTTCGATTTGTGTGGTGCTCTCCGCGGTTGCCCCAGCCGCGACCGCGACTACCACCTCTTCCTCTGCCTCGAAACGTATTCGCTGAACCATCTTCGTTGTATCGTCTTGCTCCGCCTGTTCCTCGTCCACCGCCACGCCGAGGGCTCGTCGGATCCGGAGGGTTGTTGGTGTTTGCGCCTGGAGCCTCGTTGACCGATGCCATGTGGGGTTGCTTCGCACTGTGCTTGACAAGCGATTGAGGGTCTAAGCAATACGGTTCTATGTAAGAAAATGTGTATGTATAAGCGTAGTGGTAGTAAGAAGGGGATATGTGCAGCAGCGCGGCGGCTTATATGTAGGTCGTGAGCGGGTGCAATTGGCGGGGAACCTAAAAGTGTTTGATGAAGTGAATAATGACGCCGCCGCCTCGGGCTCAGAAGCGACGAAACGGCCGTCAGCCACTGGAAGCCGACGCTCTGACCACGCCTGAGCCACTTCCGGAAAGGCTCCCAGGCACAGTCATCTCGAGTGACTCAGGAGCGCACCGTGGCACCCTTCTCGCACGTTCAGCGGATCACCTTGTAAGATGAATCATATCGATTCACTCATCGAGTGGCTTAGATATTGGTACGCATAGCGTGAGTCGTGTATAGCACTGAACCTGACGAAAGCAAGCTCTGGTGTCTTTGCACCTTCCCATGTCGTTATCTTGTAGATTCCATCTCAGCAGTATCCCTCCCAGCATTGTGATATTCCAAGGTTGCAACTCATAGCTCGCGTAAGCCGCCTTCCTCTTCGTCGAATTCATCACCGTAACACATGCGCATAATGTTCACCATCTGCTCTTTGTCGCCACCCGTCTGCTCCTTCAACCAGCCCTCCATACTGAGAATCTGGTCCGAGTATTTCTCGGTGTCGTTCATCATCTGCTGCGTTTCGGTCTTCTTCTTGTCCATCTCAACCGGATCGTGCTCGCTGTACGCGGCTAGTTCTTTGCGAAGTGTCTCAAGCTCTTTGGTGAGATTCGTATGCTTGGTTATGAGGGACTTGCGGTCTCCACCTGCATGATGTGAGCTTTGCCACGGTCTCGATGGTGTTTACTCCTACCCGTCCCCAAAAGCATATCCTCATCTTCCTCTCGCGCTGCACCCGCCTCGTCGACCTTGGTCTGCAGATCCGTGACGGTGGCAATGGCCTTACTGTGCTCCTCTTGAGCCTTTTCTAGAGAGATCTCCTTGGCTTTCTTCTCGTCACTCGGGAAGCTCCAGTACCAGTTGCCGCTGCCAATCTTCTCCACGCGGATCTTGCTGTCGTCGGACAGAGCCTGTAGATAGTCTTTGACTTGCATGCCATTGATCGAAGCGACAGAAGGCAGTGCCTTTTCCAGATCCTTGATGCTATGTGCTACAGCCGTCTTGTGGAACCACGCGAGGATGGTCGCCTGTTTGGCTGCATTGGCAGTGGTTTTCGGGGCCTGAAGGTCGACGTTAGCCGCGAAGTGAAATAGAGGAGCTCATCTCTCACCATTTTCGTTTGGGTTCGAGAGGTTATGCGAAAATGATGGGGCTGGCGTGAGTTTCTGAGCTTGCATAGTCAGATGCCCAATGAGGCATCAGACGTGGTTTCCTCTTCCTCGAGGCCGAGGTACCTTACTACCAAACGGCAACCATGACCCACGATGGAGACATTCTGCTGAAGGCTACACGCAACTTGTGCACTGAATGGATACATTCTCACTCGCAAGCTCACGAATGTTCCGCGACAGTTTGGTCAATTTGCGTGGGCATTCAATGCACATCCTCTCCAAACGAGCATCGACACGATCCTTTCAAGTTTTTTCTTTATAGAAGCTCCCCGAACTAGCCTTCGCGGACGTATAAGGCGTGCCAAGATTGGTCACTACGAATCCGAATCATCCTGCGATGTATCCCCAGACCATATAGAGTCCGAGTCGAGATCCGACCCCGCACTCCCTTCACTTTCCACCTTCTGCTTTCCCTTGGCTTTTGCTTGCGTCTGACCAACCGATTTCTTATTCTCCGATACCACCGGGCCGTCCTCTTCCACATCTTCATCCTCGTCTACGCCCTCGGTGAACGCCAGATCACCAGTCTCGCCCAGAAGCTCTCTTGCACTCTCTTCCATCAGGATGCCCAGCGCAATGAGCGCTGTTTCGTCCATGAAGTTCCATACTTTCTGATTGGCCGATACTTGGCTTCTGTCATAGTAATTCGAGAACCATCCATGCAGTGCACTCAATAGATCGCTACTTGGAAGCTTCTGGTCTGGCGGCAGTTTGGCGTGCGCAAAGTAGTGGTCGGTCTCCTCGTACCGCTGTGGAGCATTGGGGGCTCTGTAGAGGATTTCGTCTGGGCGGAGGGGTGGCGCGGTCTTGTCGGTCGGCCTAAAGGAATCGCGACTGATGAAGCCTCTTGCAGACAATCTTCCTGGTATATCTCAGAGATTACACTTCAGATCACAAGGTCGAACGCACCGGCCACAGCATCATAAAGAGTTGATTTCCGAAGCCCGGGTTGCTGGGCTTCTTCAGGGTCCTCGCTGCCAGAGATCTCCGAAAGACGGCGTTTGGAGGAGGCCATGCGTTCTAGCAAAGTTGATCATGGTCGGTGAGAACGGGAGATTGACATGATCGCCGCGGTGAGTGAGGATGAACGGGGTGCTTTGCAAGTGAATGTCTTATCTAAGCGAACGGCTGGTCACAGCTTCTCATTCCTCGAGTCATCCCGTCTCACTCGTCACCTTGCTCCCGCAACCAACATCAAAGCATGTAGTCGCATATGACAACACAAAGTCTTCTCGACCGCTCCATCGGCTTCACTAACCCAAACCATGTCGTCCGCTCAACTGCCACGCGCCTCATCTACGCGCTCCAACCGTCCGCCGTGAACTTCACCCACCCTTCCCAACCCTCACTCGACGAAACTCTACCCGCGCACGTATCTGGCGTAAACGCGCTCACAATCGACAAATTCGAAGGTCGCTATCTCCTCTCGGGCGGCGCCGACTCCTCGCTCTCGATATGGGATCTCGAGCGCCCACTGACCAACCCTCCACCCCCCTCTGACGACGACACCACAAAACCCACCCCAACATACCACCCGCTCGCCACGCTCCCCAAATCCACGACCTCCTCCGCTCTCGGCATAACCGAGCTGACCTTCTACCCCTTCGACAGCCTCGCCTTCCTAACCTCATCCTACGACCACACAGTGAAGCTCTACAACTCCGAGACGCTGCGGCCCTCCGCATCCTTCGACCTCGACTCGGTCGTCTACAACATCGCACTGTCGCCCATTGCGTCGCACCTCCTCGTCGCCTGCGCCACGCAGCACCCCGCCGTGCGCCTCATCGACCTGCGGTCCGGCGCAAGCACGCACTCGCTCGCAGGGCACACTGGCGCCATCCTATCCACGGCCTGGAGTCCCGTGCGCGAGCACGTCCTCGCATCGGGCGCTACGGACGGCAGTGTACGGTTCTGGGATATCCGCCGCAGCGCCAGCGAGCTCGGGGTTCTGGACCTGGAGGACGCGGTGGGCTGTCTGCCTTCAGCCCGTCACAACCCATCTATAGCCGGTTTCACAGGCAGCGGCGGCGCTACAGGACGTGCGCAAGCGCAAGCGCACCGCGGTCCGGTGAACGGTCTGCTCTGGACAGAGGACGGCGCGCACTTGATTAGCTGCGGTCACGATGCGCGGATCCGGGTCTGGGATACGTATTCGGGGGCGAACACGCTGGCGAATTTTGGGCCGATGGTCAGGAATAAGGGACTAGCGCCTTGCGTGCCGGTGTTGGTGCCGGAGAGGTTTACGGAAAAGGGGAAGGATGTGCTGTGGTATCCGAACGAGCATGAGGTGCTGGGGTATGAGTTGTTTGAGGGCAAGTTGGTGAGGCGGTTGAGGAGGGTGGAGAGGGCGCAGATGCAATCAGAGACTCAGGGCCAGGATCGGGCGCAGGAAGGGACGGCGAGGATTAGGAGGAAGGGGAAAGGAAAAGGCGGAAGTATAGGAGTAGGCGCAGGTGGAAGGAACGCAAAAGACCGCATCACAGCACTAGCATGGCGCGCGCACGATGTAGAGATGTACTCCGCGCACGCAGACGGCACCATCGCGGCGTGGAAGCCACGCACGGAAGAAGATGCGCGGTTAGATGAGGAGGAAGACGACGAGAGGGATGGGAGGGAGGAGGGCAAGAAGAGGAAGAGGGGCGTGCTGGAGGATATCTACCAGGATCTTACGAAGCGGAAGATTACCTTTGGCGGGATTTGAATATAGTATATAAGTATAGAGCGAGATGGGGTAGGACAGCTGCGTTGGCGTTGATGACGTTGATGGACGTTGAGCCGAAACTAGGATACCTTTCATCTTGCATTACACCCTCCCTCTGAAATCTTAGATAAGTCCATCTCTCCATGCAGAAGTACAGAAACGACGCGCTTGCTCGCATGCATGCATTCGTAGAATGTAGACAGAAAATCATACTCCAACATTTCAGTGACATCGTTAGACATTCAAACGTACAACTAATAATAACATGAGTCAGTCTTGCGGCTGCCGTCCAGCGTACCGCAAGCCCGGGGGAACCTGGCAAATGCGGGCTTCCATCAGTGGTGATATGCAGCTCCACACAAGACGTCTTCGGACATTCAATTCCATCAGCATAACCGAAAACGACCCCCTCCATCACCCCCCAAAATGCGGTAATCGTGCCGGCACAAACCCATCATCTCCCTCTCCACGCGCTTCACCATCACCCTGTGCGTCTTGCGGCTGGTCCCTCAAACTCAGCGGTCTATTCGGCGTCGGCGCAAGACTCGACAGCTCGCTCTCGTCGACATGGAAGCCGCCGCTATCGGGTCTAGTCTGGGGCTCTTCGTCGAATGTCGGGAAGGGGATGGGAGCTACATCACCGAAATCGTTGGGCCGAGAATGTGACGTATAGGGGCCTGGAGATGGGGAGGGCGACGAGGAGCGGATGAGGGGTGAAGAGGTGGTGACGGCCGTCATCTGCCTGTGGTCCGGATGCGCATATGGGGATGGGGATGGCGAGGCGATGTTTGACGAGGGTGAGGTCTGCGTTGGTCTGATCCTGTCGCTTTGATGTGGTGAACGGGATCGTGAGGATGAGCGAGATGGCGTTTGTACGCTGAGGTGGTTCGGGTCTGCGAGGCCTCTCCGCAGGGCTAGCTGCTGTGCGTCACTCCGCTTGCGTTGCACTTCACCTTCTTCCTCTAGCCGGACACGCTCTTCTTCTTGCTTGAGGTCGGAGAGCGAGGGCGTGTCTACTTCTTCTATTACTTCGGATGCGGGCCGTTTCAGATTGGGGTCGTCGTTGCTCTTGCGCCCGCTCGAGTCCTGTGTATTGCGGGATGAAGCTGTCCGCGTTGACATTCGCGACCCACCGGGTCGTCTACTGCCAGAGCGTGGCGTCTTATTGCTGCTAGTGTCGTCGTGCCATTGACTTGTTGTTCGCCTCTCAAGAGCCATTGTAAACTCGTCGTCGAGCGGAACCGCATCGTCGAGTTCGTCTTCGCTCGGGAAGATGTCGCCTCTCGAACTCAGGGAGTCTGTGGTGTTGCCGGATGCGCTGGTGTGGCTGCGCTGTCTCCGGTGCGTCTTCCGCTCGCTGCCCTGCCCTGCATCTTCGTCGCTATCCTCGATCAAGGGCTGCCCCTCCTCCAGACTCCTTCTCCCCTGTCCAGGGTGCTCCATCAGGTCTGCGGCCGAGGGCTTGTATCGCAACACCTTGCCCCCAAGCTTGAACGGCATGCGACCCAGAAACCCAAAGTACGAGGAGCTCGGAATAATAGTCGGATCAGGTCCGCCGTCATGAGGCTGCACTGCGCTCTTTCTTCTTCCAGTATTATATCGATTATCGCGATTCCGGGTCCCATAGCTCATAGCGCGCTGCCGGCCAGGCTGAGACACAGTCCCGTAGCTGCTCGAGCCGCCGCCCATGAACCGGTCGAAGTTGTCGTTGCCCCAGCCCAGCAGCCCATCATTCTCGTCCTCCTCCCAGTCGTCGTAAAAGTCGAAGCTCAGCTCCGCGCGGCCTCTCGAGCGCCCGCGATGGCGCCGGCGGTCGTCGCGCGACGGGAAGCATGGCGCTGTACAGGCGTTGACACATTGGGTGATGGACGACAGACACGGATTGACGTAATTCTGGCCAAAGGTGAAGAGATGCTCCTGCGTCGACTCGTTCGCGTGCTCGATGTTGTCGGCGATGTTCTGTATTGTCCGGTTCCAGCGAGGGTCTCCGCGGCGATACATGGCGGCGTGTCGCAGCGCAGCGCTCAGCGAGGTGGTGGGGGCGCAGGGCGGAAAATGTGGTAGCAGCGGTGTCGCGCTGCTGTCCGACGGCGCATTGAGAGCGTGGCGTGGCGATGCGCGGGGGGTTCAGTGTACTGTACGGTGCTCAGACGGGATTCACAGGGCTGTTGGGATGCGCTGGGCTGATGTTGACGTCTCACGACCAAAGAATCGGACGCCGGCTCGTACGGATTTGGAAGCGTCGCGCACGTGCACCCCACAGTTCACGAGTCACCGTTCGTGGGGAACCCGTAGTCGTTGATCTCCACGATGCATCCCGCTCGCCGATTAGCTTCACAGTTAGTTCAAGCTTCAAAGCTGGATCAAATACAGTCCTTGCCTCTTCAATGTCAGAATGCGCTACATCCGCTTTCTGAAGCCCCCACGCATCATTCAAGACGATCAATCGCCCACCAAATGCAGCCTTACATGTCTAATCACAATTACATCCGACTTGGGCGACTCCTTCCTTACAGAGGATGCATCCATAGACGCAGAAACGCAATATGAAGGTGGTAACTGGAGCAACTTCAAACGCTTCAATTGGACCAACGGCATGCGGACTCTCCCCATCAAGCTACCTCAAACATACCTGTATACGGGCAATGTGACCTTGCGTGTTGGCTTGAACGAATTTCATTCGCCTGCAAAATGTGAAACGGACAAGTTCGAAATCTTGTTCGACAAAAAATCCCACGGTATCGTTTCCGCATACAGCGCTCCTCTAGATCCCGACCGTGAAAGAAAAGAAGCCGAAAGATTGATTGAGCGTCGCTTTGAGTTATCTGGTCAACGTGTAATCAGTGTCTGGGAGGAGACTGGAGAAAGCATCGCACGTCATGTATGGTAATACCCTGCCTTCTCATAGACAACCCGAGCAATGGGACTAAGACTTAAACAGGGACGCCGGCGTAGCCCTCTCCTACCATATAGACCAAGTCCTCGCCAACCCCGAGTATGAATCCCCGATCGCAAACGCTTTAAACCCCGGCCCAGGTACTGAAGGTCTGCGAATCTTAGAACTCGGCACTGGATGCGGAATAGTACGTTGCCTCTACCAACCTCCAAGTCCATTGCTGATATCGACCTCGCCAGGTCGGCATAACCCTCGCAACCCTCCTACCCCACGCCTCAGTCATACTAACCGACCTCCCCGAAGCCTCAGACATCGTAACCCGAAACCTTTCCCAAGCGCAGCCCGCCAAATCCACGACCCTCCGCTTCCAGACCCTAGACTGGGACGACGAAGAACTCTCAGCCCTGACCGATCCCATTAAGCCTTCCGAGCCCGCTGGTCCCTCTGAGCATTCCACGCCCATCAAAGGCCCCACCTTCGACGTCCTCGTCGTAGCAGACTGCACCTACAACCCCGACAGCAGTCCCGCTCTAGTGCGCACCATGCAGCGCATTGCCAAAATCTCACCCGAAGTCACCATCATCGTTGCGATGAAGAAGCGGCACCCCAGTGAAGATGTCTTCTTCGACCTAATGGCCGAGTCAGGGTTTCGTCTGGCAGAGGGAGATGGGGTTCAGATAGAATTGCCGTGCGATGAGGGGTGCGCAAACGAGGTTGTGCATGTTTATGTTTACCGGCATAGGAGTTATAAGGGATATGCGGTGGCTGCGGCTACGGCTAAGCAAGGTGCGCGTATGAGGGATGAGGGGGGTGCGCAGAGGAAGAAGAAACGCAGGATTGGATGAGATGGATATAGAGGTCATATAGAGCAACTCAATCGTACGTCAGTGAGCGGCGGGGGTCTGCAGCCATGGGTGACCAGGAGCTGCAATACGAGTACTTCAGTACTTTGACTGCAAAGACTGCGCTGGAGGGAGGTGCATTGTCGGTTGCGGATGATTAGCCTGTACCAATGCAGAAGCTCCATCGTAAAACAGCAATCTTGAGAGCATGAAACATCCTTGCGGCCAATCGTTTCCAGTTCCAGGTTCGCGGAGATACCGGATTGCCTTTGCCTTCGTTCCTGGGAAGGAGCTGGGCTCGACGGCTCGACGCCATCAAGTCCCGGGAGCTGTCTTCGTGCCGGCTAATGATATCAGGGATAGGTCCCGAGTCTTTTAGTATTCGCCGTCAATTCCTGCAGCTGGCCGAGAAAACTACCCGACTATCAACTACCGATGTGCCTGCACATTGCAGCAGATCACAATATCCTTTGCACTACAAGGGTCCCTTCCGCTCCGTCCTGGAGAGCTATCAAGCCACTCGACTCGATGCGTTTCTGCAGCATGTTGGACTCATACTTCGCTGTGACGAGCGTAAGCCTCAGCTCTGGTTCTTCGCCCGGCCCCATCGGTGTAGTTTGCCCAGAGCTGATCGGTGTTGCCGTCCCTGATGCCAAGGGTGTAGTCGTAGTTGATGGATGTGGCACAGGCGTAAAAGTCCAGCGACCGAATGCCCAATTGAGAATGTACCTCTGCCGCCCACTGCTCACCTCTAAGGTAGATGCAGGGCGGCTGTCCGATGATTTCGGGGGACGTGAGAAGTACAAAATGCCCTTGATACGATAGACTGCATCCTTGGTAGGCTCTTCAAGTAGCTGTCGAAGTTTCTCTACGTCAATGCCAGTCTTCGAGCCTGCAGACGTTAGAGTGACTGATAGGACTTCCACCTCGCTCTGGTGGTCGTGGTCGTGATGGTGTTCAGATTTGGCCCCGATTCCTTTCGCCAGCTTCGCGTCCAAGCCGAAGACTATGTCTTTGTCTACCCAACCCTTGTCACTTTTTGTTCTGGGAGTAGGAATATCAAGCTCCAATGAAAATATAGCATCTTCCACGTCTTCCACTCTTCTTTCCGTGACTAGTTCCCACTTGTTTAGCACGATCAGATCAGTATAACGAGCTTGCAGCTTTGCAGTCACAGAGGTATCCTCGTAGCCTTTCCAGTTTTCGACGTCTATGACTGACATGACTCCATCTAGTACATATTTGCCAGCACTTTGAGAGAGTCGGTTCACTTCCATGGCTAGAGTTGCAGGGAAAGCAGAACCCGAAGTTTCGATAACTATCCGATCTGGCGTGACTTCGTTTGCCAGGGTCTCGAGTGCGTCAGAGAGCTGTCCCACTAAGTTGCAACATATGCACCCGTTGAGCAATTCTTGCACTCCGGATATGGCACTCGAGGATGCCAACTGCGAGTCGATCGCGACATCTCCGAATTCATTTTTCAGGAGTGCAAGCTTATAGGTCTTTGGAAGTTGTGGTATCAGGTTGAGTATGAGTGCTGACAGCTAGTTAGACTGGTGGGAACGATGGCTCGCGTGAGTCAACTGGGGCTCACTGGTCTTTCCGGAGCCTAGAAAGCCCGTGATGATGGTGATGGGTATCATGATATCGACCGAGGTTTCTATAGTGTGCTCCTGATGTATGGGTGAAGTGAAGGTGAACGCGTTAGAAGATTTCGCGGGACGTGCCGTTTCACGTGGTCGCGCTTTTTTTTTGGATGTGGCAGGGTGAGAACCGCGGGGCCCAATATGACGTACCCGATCGTGCTCGCCGTGGTACCGCCGCGGCCACTAGCCTCGAACCAGCAAGGAAGGAGCACGATCAGTGAATACCAAGCCAAACACTACTGCAAGCCCTCAAACCTGCTCTGCCCGCGTCTGCTACATAAATACCTGCTTGCTCTCAATTCCCCCTCTGTATTACACACTCAATCTCATTCAGCCAGACGACACTTTGAGCATCCTCGAGACACTTTATTCTACCCCATACCCCCATACAAACAAACATGGACTACATTAACAAGTTCACCGGCGGCAACCAGAAGACCGAGGAGCAGCAGACCTCTTCCTCTTCCTCTGGCGAGCAGCAGAAGGAGAGTGGGGGCTTCCTCGGAGGCATTGGCGACAAGTTGAACTCTGCTGCGGGCGGAGGCAGGGAGAGCGAGAAGAACGAGGACATGCTCGACAAAGGTAAGTTCTAGCTTCTCCTGCTTCTTTATTCTGTTCGAGATTCTTAGAACTAATCATTGCAGGCGTCGATTTCGTCCAGGAGAAGTTCCTCGGTCAGGGCCCACAAGACAACGAGGTGCGTCCAAGTTCATAGGTCTCCACGCGTCACCGCTAATGGTATGCAGTCTGCTGTTGAGCAGGCCAAGGACGAACAGATCTCCGATTTCATCCGCGGACAATACAAATCAGCGGCGGGCTCCGACATCCCCATCAAGGACAAGGAGACTCGCTTCGGTTGAGCTGTTGTAGTTTCTCCGTTCTCGACTTTCGGATTCACAGCCTGATTATGAGCACTATGCGGCATGGGAGTCCTTTCAATAGGTAGCTATGATAATGATAGCCTTCAATGGTACATTCAGACCATCTTGCGTGCTGGCTCAGTCGAAGCTCGTCTTGCGCCTGTATAATTGCGTTCGCTCTTGCGTCGACACTCGCAAAGCCTCCTCTTGCAACATACTCCCGGGTATATCCTCCTATGATGCTCAATACATGTCGTTGCCGTCCTGCCTTGACTGACTTCATGTTCGCGTGTGATCTTCCTGTACGAGAATCTCAATGCAATCTCTTAGTCTCCTCATCAAAGCATCCTGAACGCCTCGGCCAGCGGAAGTCCCAGCGTGCTTCCCTGCACCCCACCCAAAAGGCAAAACCATTCTTCTACGACCACGCTTGTCGATGACCACCAGAGCGTCTAGTGGGAAATGACCTCCACCAAGTGGATGGAGTAATCCTAGCTTGACGAAATGGTTGTAGTTCGTGCCGACGGCTTGTACGAGAGGGAGAGTCTCTGAAACGGATATTGAGGGTACATGTGTGGACGGATCGCGACATAAGACGAGGGCTTGTAGGGAAGGCGCAAGGTTATACAAGTCTGGAAGCATCGCCCTATACCCTACTCAGCGGAATGTCGAGAACGTTGTGCACGATCACAGCCTACCAGAGAAGATCGTAGTGCAAGTGCATATTACCCTGCACACAGAGGACAAGAATGCTCTCTCCATTCTCAAATCTGTCCACATTGTTATGTGGCTTCATTTGGGCAGCTGTGCTACAGGGCAGCGTTGGCGACGCCAGTATTCCCTCTACATCAACCGCCCACGCGTCATCTGGTGGCACAACCACGACCTCGTCCAGTTCGCCCCGTGTCCTTGTCCTCTTCAGCGCATCCATTGGCGATAGCGGAGCATTCTGCTCACGACGCTCTTCCACCTCATCGTCGGATTCGAGCGTGATCCTCGATCGCTTCCTGCTCAGATTGAGAGTCATACTCATAGTCCAGGGCTGGGACTGCGGCTCCTCGAACAGCGCTACCATTCAGCAGGCGCCCGCATTCATATGCGGGTTTGGGGTGGGAGCCTAGTGAAGCATTCCTCGCTGCCTACCTTTTTTTCACGACCACGCCGGGACCTTCGTTGTTGTTATAACGACCGGCAGCTCAACGGCTTCCCCGCGTCCAAGCTCCACGCGACCAACCTTGGATCCCCGCCCCGTTGAATGAGCCCCGCGCCTGGACCGGAAGTTTGCACCGCACATCAGCGCCTCCATGAGCGGCTCTCGCGACGACGTTGCGGGAAGACTGCGCCAGGATGTCTGGGACGGGTCGATCCCGCTGGAGATCCGATTGCACAAGGGCGACTGCATCACGTATGAGGAAAGCGATCCCTACTTAGTAAGCAGACGCATCCCACTACCACAATTCCTCTCGAGTTGAAGACTGACTCCTCGCCTAGGTACAATTTCCCCGGCTTTCCTACCTTGGTCTTTTGGTAGAGAAGCTGCATGCTTTCTTCAAGGGCAACCTGATCTATCCGGACGTTGCACCACATGCAGCATGGCTGACTTACGAGGACGTGCCTTTGAAATGGCACTATCCGCTTGGTCTATCGTACGATCTGTACGCTGGAGCAGGGCCGTACTACCCGCCAGATCCGAAACATTCGAGTGAGCGCTCCGAAGTTCAGGATGAAGCTGGAGAAGAGATGGAGCTGCCTTGGAAGTTGATCGTACATTTTTCGGACTTTCCAAAGGACCAGATGATTCAACTCGACGCCGAGGGAAAGCACTTGCACGACTTATACATCAACAGTGTAAAAGAGGTAAGTATGCTCAAGTCATGTAGTGTCCCGATCTTCATCGACATTGAACCCTCGACGGCTTTGTGATAACACTCACTAGGCCGACTTTCTTCGTAATGGCACGGGAAAGACAATAATGTCTTTAAACAAAGATGACTCTACGCAACTCTGGGATGCCGTTAAAGCCCACGACTTTTCTCTCTTCAATCCAATCAATCAGAAGCTCCTCAATCCGCAAGGTGTCAACCTGCGGCATATTCCTATCAAACTCTACTTACCGCATGCATCTTCCGAAACTCAGGAGGAACCAGTTCCTGGGTCGCTACGCGTTGTGCAGACGCTTGTCACTCCTTCTGTATCATCAAGTGAGGGCTACAACCAGACACATTGCTACGGCGTCGAGTCGTGGCTGACTTATATAGGACAACCACAAACCATCGGCACAGCCTTGAATAAGGTTATACCCAGTTTGTTCCCTCGCACGCGGACTCCTTTGATTGCTCAGGCAGTGCTACATGGGGCTGTACTGCCGTTGACGGCCAACGCAGAGGAACTCCTCAGAGCTACTGCCTACTTAGATGGCTGGTTGCACATCGCTGTGGTGATGATGGCCTAGCATTCCACATCACAAGCAGAGGAAGAAGATGGCATCCCCCCTGCTCGGAATTTTCTTCCAAACGTCCCGCAAATTCTGCGGTTCATATACTAAGTAGTGAAGATGGGCGCTATGCTACAATCATGAGTTTCGGCGAGTTTAAATGATATATAGTTGGAGTGAGATATGTATCATTCGTTCAGGAGACTGGTCTGTTTTCCGTAGGACCGGTATACTTCAACATTGATCAATACCTCACTTCACCGATTGAATTCGCGTAGACTACAACGGGAAAGTCTAGCCGACCCTCCGTCATCTCCCGATAAGCCTACGTCAATCTCAACTGTCAAGGTCCCCGTGAACCACCTACCAATTGTGATCCATTCTGCACCCACAAACGTTGCGGAGAAGAGCCGCTCTTATCAGCCTCAACAACGTGATATCAGTGCTGTCTCCCCACTTTCGCCGCTGACTGTCCAGGGTCAGCTGCAGATCTCCACTCTATTCTAGCTAGGCGCACAGTCAAGCTTCATCCACCCGCATTTGGAGCAGGCTTAGCGCTCTTGTTTGTTTCCATAGGTCTATCTATGCAAGGGTATAGATCTTTGCCTATCTGCCCTAATTCCGCTGTCTGCGGAATGCCTATCGTGGCCGTATGCCGCGACTGCCCCGGTGCGACGTCCCACGTTTATATCAGCAGCCGAATACCCCGACTTCGTGTTCGTACGACGTCAACCTGTTCGTTTCGGCCTGACGTGCTTAGAACTCGTATCCGGCCGCCGCCATCTCTAATCCAACATGGCAGATGCTGTGGACCATAACAGCCACAGCGATGGCCAGGTCCATGTGCCTGGCACGGTTCACCTCGTTGATCTGCTGGGGACCATGCATGGGAAGCATGCGGAGGGTGGACAGAAAGATATCGTGCTCGTGCCGGCCCCTTCTGCAGACCCGGATGACCCTTTGAACTGGTCGCCGTCTAGAAAAGCTTTGAGTACGGCATGCATGTGTGTGTACACTCTTATGGTTGGCATTGCTAGCGCCGCTATCTACAGCGTGCTTGAACCTATTAGCGAAGCTACGGGCCTGACTTTGAATGATTTGAATCAGGGCACTGGGTGAGTGTTGCCGTCTACTTGATGCATCGTCACTAAAGTCGATAGATATATGTTCTTGTTCTTCGGCTGGGGGTGTCTCATATGGCAACCTTTAGCGTTACAGTACGGAAAGCGACCAGTATACCTCTTCTCGATTCTTGCGACCCTCGCAACGCAGGTTTGGGCGCCATATACGAAGACCAATGGCCAATGGATTGCAAGCAAGATCGTGCAGGGCTTCGTTGGCGCACCAATCGAGAGCTTGTGCGAGATTAGCGTTACTGATATCTACTTCACGCATGAGCGTGGTCGTTATATCGCCATGTACGGACTGCTACTCGCTGGAAGTAACTTCTTCGCTCCGATCATTGCTGGCTTTATTGCTGATGGGATGGGATGGCAATGGGTGCTGGTAAGCATCACTCCTCAATTTCCGATAAGACAGAGCAATAACAACGAGTAGTATTGGTCAGCAATTTTCTGCGGTATCGGCTTCGTCTTCATCTTCTTCTTTATGGAAGAAACAAACTACGTCCGCCACCATGCTGGCACACCGGCCGCGACCTCTGGAAATGCCACTCCCTCAAACACCACGGCAACCTCTCCCAGCGATATCTCCAAATCGCACGACATTGAGAAGACACTATCCACGGAAAGCGCACCTCCACCCGCCATCTACCCACGCAAGACATATCTCGACAAGCTCAAACTCTTCCAAAAGGCCGACCTCACCAAACCCAACCAGCTCCTAGGTATGATGACACGCCCTCTAAAATTCCTCACTTTCCCCGTAATCTTCTACGCCGGCTTCTCCTACGGCTCAAATCTCGTCTGGTTCAACGTGCTCAACGCAACCTCCTCGCTAATCCTAAGCGGCACCTACCATTTCTCCGCCGGCATGGTCGGCCTCAGCTACCTCTCCGCGCTCATCGGCGTCGCCGTCGCTTCCGCATACACAGGCTGGTTCGGCGACTGGTTCGTGATCCGCAAAGCGCGGCAGAACGGCGGCATCATGGAGCCCGAGCACCGGCTCTGGCTCTTCGTGCCCTCGCTCCTGTTCGTGCCCTTTGGCCTCATACTCTGGGGCGTCGGGTCCGCGCACGAGGTGCACTGGTTTGGCCCCGTGTTCGCTATGGGCGTCATCGCTATGACGAATATGTTTGGCTTGCAGATTTCCATCGCGTATGCGATTGATAGCTATAGGGCGCTGTCGGGCGAAGCTATCATTACGGTTATCCTGGTGCGGAATACGATGAGCTTTGCGATTGGGTATGGGATTACGCCGTGGGTTACGGATATGGGATTGCAGAATTGCTTTGTTACGGCGGCGTTTGTGGGGCTTGCGCAGGTTTGTACGGCGTTTGTTATGATTCGGTATGGGAAGCGGTTGAGGACGGCGAGTGTGGGGAGGTATGCGAAGTATGTGGATGTTATGGCGAAGAGTGGCATGGTGCATTAGATGCTGGGCAAATTAGACGATGGGAGAGCGGTTAGAGACACGAACAACACAGACTTGTATTGCACTCCGGTCAGGGTATTATTGTGGTTGCGCAGTGGTGCTAATGGCACGCAGTCTCCAGCATCCCTCCGCAGCTATAGCCAAAAGCCTTCGGGTCACACCGAGCAGCTGATTCAAGTCAGTACATCGTTATGACAACGGACGGTCAAGCGGAGGCTATTCGACTCATCGCTAAGAGTAAATTTTAAGAAGCCAGATCACGCCCCAATGGTATTCGCGCAAAACCGAGTACCTCAAGGATACTATACACAATGCCCTCCACCCACCCCACCCGCCAACCCACTACGCCGCAGCATAGCTACTAACCCATGACCCAAACACGCTGGAAAAGCTATGCCAGTACTCGCCCGCGACGCCCACGCTACTCACGAAATTCCAGCCCGTCATATTCTTCATAGCCTTGGCGGTCCACCCGAGCAGATCATCCGGTATACTCGGCACCGAGTGCAGCATGAGCGCAAAGTTATTCTTAGTCAGGTTGGAGTTTGCGGGCAGCACTTTTATGTCGTTGTAGTGCGTGCTGTCGATCCATTGCGTCCAGGTGTTTTCGAAGACGACGGTGATGTTGGCGATGTCGAGGTAGTTCCAGGGTATGAAGGGGATGGCGCCGGGGTTGTGTACTATGTAGGATTGTTAGATGGAGGCTAGGTTTGCTGAGTCGTATACCGCGAGCGCACTAGGAGGACTTGGAGTCGGGCATGCACGTACCGACGACTTGCTGACCTAGTCTAGGCTGTCTTCTCACTTCGTCCGCTGCTGCTTTTAGGAAGTCGTGGGCTTTCCAGTCGTACGCACCGGGTGTCTCGTCGAAAAAGATGCCGTCGACAGCCATCTTTGTGTTGTTCAATATGCTCGTCCAGTTCGCGTAGGTTTGGATTTCAGCCAAGACAGTGTCGAGCGGCTTGTTGGTGTAATTTGTGGCGACGTAGCCAAGTGTGCGGATGTTGGGCCAGTCTTTCAGTTTTGGCATTTCGGTGATGTATGTGTCTTCTGGTGTTGAGTTCAGACATGGTCCCGAGCAGGGGTTGAGAATGACGCTGAAGTTGAGGTGTGGATTTGTGTTTGCGCTGGAGGAGTTCAGATGAGTCTATGGCACGCGATCGTCTGTCAACTTACGCCCAGTATAAAGGATCCCATGCTCCCGGCCACGGATACACGTAGAGAGGGAGAAGAACCGACATAGCTCGGGGCTTGCTCAGCCGATCCGAGTCGTGGCAGCTTCTGAACCTCTCGAAGACGAACGTTGACAGTCGAGATCGAGAGATGGTTCTAGAAGCCACATCGAAGCTATCATATCAGTACCGGTAGATCCGGCTCTTTATCATCATGTTCGCCTACTCCGCTCTTGTCCCAGGAAAATCGCAAAATCTGGCCTGCACGTCACACTGCAGTCTCTTATTGGAACGCGTGTACGTCCGCGATACCTGGGTAATGTATGCACTCGTATGAAGCATATTACGTGTCGGCACCTACTGTAGGAGGGATGTTTGGGAACGTGCGTCCACTTCGCAGAGATTGGTCGACAGGGGTCTGGATAATTGTAGCGGGAGATGAGAACGCATTTATGGAGCACCCTTCGGGTTAAAGACCATGTCTAAGCGAGACAAAGCTTCTAGAAAGCACGTGGTGGACAAGAATAGCGGTGATCTAGATCGGTTTTGGGGCTTTGAGGAACCCGGTGGTATCCTGGCCATCCTGCATCTGTGCTCGGTAGTACGACGCATAGCGTGGCATTGGCCAGTCGAGAATGAAGTAAATGAGTGCTAAGCTTTTACAATACCACAGTGGTAGTGGCCCCCGACTATCACTTTTCAATTGTGAAGTCGTGTCTTCCTTCGTACATTCCCCGACATGTTGTCTAGCTCGCTCTGGGACAATGTCCGCGATGTTTCTTCCCCTGGCACAGAACGTGTTCTGGCAAAGACTGAAGTGGCAGAAGCCCAAACAGACTGCAATCTGATCATACTATGCGATTTTCTAGTGTGAAAATAAGTGAGATAGGAAAATGCGAAAAGTTACAAATGTTAGAAATGTACCGGGTTCCATTTAAACTTACAAGTCAAGATTGAGAACATCACTCAGTTAATTGATATTGTAGTACCTTGCCCAAAGTTGAACGTATCATCTCTCTGCAGATGACTGTTAGATCCAAGAACTCTCATGGAGTTTTCCAAGTGGCAAATACTAACCTGAAAACATCTCTCCTATCCTACGAGAAGGGATGAATTCTGACGTTGTTAGTCCAAGCTTGCACGTGAAATCTCTGATCTATCTTACTTGGCTCTTTATTTCAAGAGACTACAATAAACCAATCACTCAACATCAGAATGGATCAATCTGATCATTCAGGACTATGTAGCGATTCTCGTCATATGTCAGCCCACCCCCGCCATCGCTATTTCACTCTTCAGACGGCATATATCCCTCCTGCCACCAACTCCAAACATTCAACCCAATCTTCGTGCCCTCCTTGACCGGCAACCCCGCATGCCACGTCTCCGGCCACGCCGTCCCATCACCCCTGATATTTTCCCAGAACACCGCATTCCCCGCAATCGCCTTGAACACGACGCCCTCAACCTTTCCCCCCGCACCATCCGTCAGCTCCTCCACTCCCCCATCCCCATCCTCATTACCCTCTCCCTCTGACTCCCCCGGACACTCGACAAACCGACACCACTCCCTCCCCATCGGCCTCTCAATCCTCGGAAAATTCGTCCCGCCCCCCGTACAATTCGCCTCCACATAGACCATGAACGTGCTCACGCGACCGCTGGTCGGCGTCGGCGCCGAGAAGTCGTAGTGGTACATGTAATGGCCGCCCTTGCCGTACTTCTGCGCCCACAGCTTCTCGATCCAGACGTTGGGCCGCCAGCCCTGGATTTCGCGGGCGCGCTGCTCGATGCAGGCGATGGTTTCGTCGGATTCGGGGAGCGGCGCTTTTTGGGAGAGGCGGATGGTCGGGTCGATGTGCTCGCGGCCTGAGGTCCAGATTGACGAGGTTTGCCAGTTGGGGTCGCTGGGGGGGG